>VYZQ01002354.1:112294-122366 GCA_013400655.1 Mystacornis crossleyi | reverse complement strand
AGTTCAGGATTATTTTCTTCATCTAGTAAAACCATTTCAAATCAAGTTCCAATTTCATGCTATCAGAATGTATTTTATGGCTCCTTCCAGTTTTGGCCACACGCAATGCTACTTTACAGGATATAACCATCCTCTAGCAGAAGAGAAGGTATTAAAGCAAATAATGATACAATTTTATCTCTAGGAGTAATATATTCTACCAAAAGCTTATACTAGAAGGACCCTACAGAATACACTAGACTTCTATGCAACTTTTGGATTGTTTCTGCCCCCTCCAGGCAGGCTAACCTACTAGTCTATTTTCAAGCATCAGTTATTGATAAATCACCTTACCCAATGCTCTTCCTTTGTTCTAGCCTATTTTCAAATTCCCATCAGCCCTTACATAACATTACAAATAGTTTATGGGTAACATAAAAGTTGGGAAAAAGAGTAACGTTTCTGTAATTCTTAAACTTCCCTTCATGGCTCATATTCTCTCTTCCACATTACTCCCAACTTTGACTTCCCTGCTCTTGAGCAGAACTTAGAGAAGATCCAAATCAGCAAAGGTTTCCTGGGTCAGGATTCAAGAGATTAGGATGAATGACTTTCAGCTTTTGCACCATGGTCATAACTGCACAAGAGAGCTTCCCAACAAAATCTTTTGTTCATACCACTGCTAAAATACTATGCAGGGCATGCAAATTGGAAAAAAATCAAAACCTACTGGGGGCTTGGTAAAATCTAAAAAAATCACAATGCATTAGAAACACAGTCTACTGCTTCCCTCCTTATTTCTTACTGCAGCCTCTGCTGAACCATCATTCCATACATTTTCCCAGTGTTTGATTCCACTTTCCTTCTTTCTTTCTGACTCCACAAGTCTCAGGTTCTTCTACCTCCTTTAATTTCTATTGGACAACACATTTATTGCCAAGAAGGCAAGAATGATAAATCCAGATTTGTTGCTAAGAACAAAAGAGAGTTTATTCTGAGAGAAAATGACATGAAAAGACTGACTGGTAGGTGCTGCCTTTACAGTTACAAGCCTGAAATTTCCAGCTAAGTTCTGTAACCTCCTGAACTGAGCTCCAGCCAGATAACACTGACAAGAAGGTTCCTGCCTTGAACAAGCTGCAATTTAGGACACCACAGAGTTTTTCATCATGTGGTCTCCTCCTTACACAAACCTGCAAAGATTTCTAAAAGATCCTCAGTGAAATGGAGGCTGATTCTCCCCCTGGGGTATACAAGGAAAACTGGGATGGGAGTTTTCTCTGAAATGAAAGTTCACTGGGAACTTGGTCTAAAGCCAGGGGTTCATTTTAGAAAAAGTGGTGTGGAAAGAACATTGTTTTAACTGTGATGATAGACAGGGCTTGGTCATCCCTCATCTTTCAAAGAAAAAGAAGAAACAAATGAAAATACCTAGATTCTAGTCCTCAGACACTAGAGCTCATCTGAGCTGTCTCCACCTTTCTGGACATGAACCTGCACAACTGTCCATCAGGCCTGCCAGACACTACACAAACCTGCCAGTTCAATTCTTGACAGTTAAGTAAACAGAGACATATATTGTAATAAAAACAGATAAATCTGTGTCTCAGAGAAGAATAAAGAGGGCTGTTCCAGAATAAACAAACATCTGACACTATTCTTTTCAGTATTAATCTTTTACAGGGCTTTGAAGTTTGACAGTGCTATTTCACAAATCCCTAGGAGGCTGCTTTACTGCTAGGCTAGAAACCTGACTGTGGAATTGAGCAGAAAAATAAGTGAAAAATCCCCAAACAGACAAGAAATATTTGAGTCTGACTGGTGAGTATTTCTGTTTCTTGCTGCTATGAATTTTCTGTATCTTGAAAAAATTGAGGGGATATGACAATTTCCAAAACAAATGGAAACAAGTCAATTCCAAATCTCCTGTTAAAAATCTTCTGGTCTACTTGACTTCCCCAAAAAACCTTCCATATTTTCAGTGAGTTCAATCAAAGTTTGTGTAACATGTAAGCTCATTTTTCAAGCCATGATTTGCCACCTCTCTACTTCTTAATAAATTTTCCCTTCCCTATTCTTTTGTCTGTGGCAGTCTTGTGACTTTTTAGTTATGTCTTGTCCAACTAACAGCACTGGCAAAAGAAGAAAGAATTCTTGTTAGATCAAGTATTCCCCTCTTTCATGTGACACAGAAATACTTACACTTCATTAACCTTTATTATAAACTAGTCACTGGAAAAGTTACTTTGCTAGAATCCACACCATGGTTTCAGCCTACAAACCACGAAATGTCAGAATGCTAAATTACAGTAAAATACCGCTCACCTTCTTATGAACCCAAGATTAATGATACGATGCAGAAGGGAATAGCAGTGCTACTAGGAGCGTAACAGGTCACAATCACTTCTAAAATAGCTCATGCAGAATAGGCAGCAAAACATCACAGATGGCTCCCAGTATTACAACCCCACTTCCTATCCCACGACCTACCCATCACTGAGACATCATATTCAACCAGCAGAGTGGCCTCCTGTCCGCATTGTTTGAGAATACTCATGGCTTCAGCATGCGTTGTTCCCAACAGTCGGATCCCATCAACACTCAGCAGCCTGTCCCCAGGTTTGATTGTGCCCTCTCTGAAGGCAGAATAAAGGAATGATCTTTGTTAGTGTAAGATAAATTGATTTGGAGATAATATCATTTTTATGCAAGGCAATTCTCTTGCACCCTCCCTGACATCCATCCCTCTTGTCTTAACACTTAACATTTACTTTGACAGTGAGAATGATCAGAAGGCGCAGTGGAAAGGAAATTGCTTTAATTGGAAAGTCAGCGACTGGAAAACAGCTTACCGCACAGTGAAATAATCAAGCCACGTTAAATTGCAACTAAGTATAGCTTCTGCTCAACATATGCTTTCTTTCTGCCTTATCCACACAACTCTTCTTTTCATACATACATAAACACATCCTCCTCCAATATTTTCTTAAAAATAAACATGAGGTGCAAACACATGGGTGCCGAAACAGATTGCAAAATATGAATGTCCATTTATTGATTTTCTTTAAAAGTATCTTTTACTTGCATAATTCCATTTTTCCTTTCTTCCTACCTAGAAGTAATTCAGCTCTAAATCTAAAACACTGTCTCCTAGGTATATCTCATAACCTATTCAGAATTATAACAGAAAATTAAATACTAACACTGTCAGCTTAAGAATTGAGGAGAAAAACAAGGAAACCAGGGAAGGAGGGAGAGAAGAAAGTGAGGGAACAAAAGACATACTCTCTTGACACATTTTCTTCTCAGTTAATGTTTGCAAGGTCAAAAATGTCAGCATAGGCTACGGACATCAATCTGCTTTAAAGAAACTGCCCTTTTGAGTTTCTTTAATGGTTTAAGGACACAAACGCCATTTTTGAAAACACAGTTTGTACATAAAACTAAAGTGAATATTTTTTTTTATATAGATACAAAATGGTATTATATACAAATACGGTCAAAACATAAACCTGTATTCAGAAGTTTTCTAGGTAGAGTTATGTGTGACCTCACATGCAGATACGTACAAGCATCTTAACAGAATACTACAACACTCAAACGTGACAGTATTACTCTGAACCACAAGAGAAAACGATTGTGGTGTTAGAGTATAGAAAGCATAATTAAGAGCTACATCAGTTGTCTGAAGAATGCAAAAAAAGGTGCTCTGACCTGCTGCAGGAATTTATCCTAATTATCATAGGTGCAAGACTCTAAATTAAAGTTCACACACACCATAATGTGCTGAGCCTCTGTGGTTGCCCATTACTATTGCTGCAGTTGTTATTTCTATTACAACAATTAAAGACAAACCCCTGAATTGCAAAGGAGTTATTTAAATACATCTATTTCACTCAAAATCTTAACTTCTGTCCCAAATAATTCACCCTTCTCCATTTCTCTTTCACATGAACTCCAGAGAAAGATGAATTGTACCTGTCAGCAGGCCCTCCAGGTCTGACACATGTTACTACAACAGGACGAGATTTATTTCTGTCATCATGTGCTCCCCCTAGAAAGGAAAAAGTGAGAGAAAGTACAGCTTCATTTTATGCTTTTTATGAAAGCTCATTTCCAAAAGGTAAGCCTACAGCTTGCAGCATGCACCTTTACAGATGGGCTAAAAACATTAAAAAAATGGCCAAGCCATGAATATGACCCTCCACTGAATTTTACCTTAAATAACATCAACTTACTCTGTGTATAGAGGAATTTTAAAAAATATTTCTATGGAAGGATTCTTAATAAATGTTTATTTTTTCTTAGAACCTTTACTCTGAAAATGTGATCTCCGTGTGAACACTTATTATTCTGCAGTGTCTGATGCACGGAGGAAAAGAAAAATCTATACTTTATGTATACTCAGAATAATGAGTGACCACTAAGAAATTTAAGTTTTAATTAAAAAAGAAGTTTTCCCTTAACAAAGTAATAATTCGTCATTGGGGTATATTAATTAACAGCTGCATCTTGTGTTCTCCAAGTCAGTGATAATGCTTTAGTTGTAAAATTCAGACTATCAGCAGGATTAATCAGATTTCATGCCTAATATATACAAATATGTCAATCATTTTTAAAGAACTGTGATCTTCCTGCTGATTTCAGTGGTAGCAGAATCTGTTCTTATGTGACCAGAGTTTGTCATGTTTTCTTGGCACAGCTGATTACTTAAGGTTCTTCCATAAGCAAAAATTAGAGCAGCTCATAAAAACAATACATGAGGGTATTGAAAATGTAATAGATTGATTTTTACAAACTGTAAGGCATAATTGACATATTTCTGAGTGCTATAAAAACTTACCACATTTTTTTAAAATAAGAAAATACAGACTTCAAATTCAACTATAACTCACCTCTTATTACAAATCCAAAAGTGTTCCCCTCTTTATGTAAAGTAACTTCCACAGTTCTAAAGATGAGACCTGATCCTTGTACAGCTAAAAGAAAAAGGACCAAACCTTAATTGCTATTATTTTTCTAACTATACACACAGACTTACACCTTTTCCAATTTAAGACAGATATTGGGTCATACAACTGGAAAGACTCAATTACAGAACAGTCAGACTGAAGACCCGTAATTAAATAGAACTCATCCCCTTTTTGAGAGAATTTTGGGCCAGATACTTTGCAGAGTGGCAATGGTTTGGAAAAAAGACATAGATGCATATAACAGGTGAGGAATTTGAGTATTACTGTTTAAATTATGGCATAATTTTGCTTTTCTTATAGTTACAGAAGAGTGCTAGAAAATACAGAAATACACAGTAAGACAAAAATGACATGAAATTCTTAAAAGTGTCTATTGAGCTTGTTGTTTAACTATGAAAACGTTTACTTTTGTCACTTAGAGAGAAAACAATCAAGATTTTTGTGTTGTTTCTCTGATATCAGGTTACTAGATTAAGATGCAAAATGCATTTTGTTATCAGAAGCACTTTTTTTTTCTTTTTCAAAATGTAGCATGTTCCCTCAAAATTGGTGAGTTAGTAAAAAAATTCTTTGGCTTCTAGTTGAGTCAGTATTTTCTCTGGAAGTACTAGAGAACTGGTGTACAGCTGGACGAGGGGGTGAGAAGCCTAATGCACAGACCAATGCATTTGGGTGTGATAATCCACTTTACAGAATTTGAAATCACTGCTGTTAAGAGACCAGCAGACAGTTCGCTATTAGCTTCTACAGGAAAAACTTTGGCAGGGTCTAAGAACTGTCTTTTCCCATGGGAAAAGGACTCTGTGCAAAATCACACGCACTTTCCACCTTACAGTCCAATACTGCAAACATTACAAACACACATAAAATTTTAAAAAAATCTAAACCAAACCAACCCAGCGCTATAAAATACATGCTCCGTGAGTGGCAGAACTAATGAAAACTTGTGTCATTTAATGTTCCTGCCTGCAATAATCAGAGTTTCCCTGTCAGGCTACCCGGAGGGGGCAATGGATGCCACAGGCTACCCTGCGTGTGCTGCCAATCATGAAACCAGGAAGAGCAGAGCCCCCTCAGCACTCTCTGCCTCTCTCTCTCTCTGAGGACTCCCCTGCTTGCAACTCACTCAAGTGTTTATTTCCACGAGATGTACTGTTATGTCCTTTTTTGGGAGTTTTTCAGTCCCTATTAAAAAAGTTACTGCGGGGGACCAGGAGAACCACCCAGTGAAATCACATAAATCTCATTTCCTTAGGAAAACAGGTGAAGGAAGGCCCCCCAGAGCACTGCTTTGCATTGTAGTAATTCCTGATACAGCTTGAAGATCACAGCTGTGTTACTGAGTCCATGTGGTTGCTCTCTTTTCAGTTAGAAACATTTTACTGACTAAAAAAAATGAATTATGAGGAAGACAGCTGTTGACTTCATTCCTATCGAGAGAAAGTGGCCTTGTGTGTAGCTCATGATGAATCCATACTTCCTCATTTGTTTGGCGTGGCCTGTAACCTCCACTGGGGAGAGGTGAAACCCGCAGCTCAGCGGCGAGGAATGGCAGCAGCGTCCTTCCACTTGGGAACAGCCACTCAGGTGGCTGTCCTTGCACCCCAGCCTGCTGTGACAAAGAACTCCTTCACCCTTACCAACAGCAAAAGGCACACACGGAACAGGCACTGCTCCCCTTCCAGTTTTAGACACTGGAGGTGGCTCGTGCTGAAAACAGCAGCTGGATGCACCTGCTGTGAACACCTCAGACATGGAAAGAAGCACTAGGGAGAATGGGATTACCAGTGCTCAGCCAAATTTAATCCATCATTATTAAACGACTGACATTTCCCAGCTCTGAAACTTTGACAGTCCTCTCTCTGAGGGAGCAAGCATGGGAACAACAGCAGAATTTCATTATGTATGGGGTCGGGAAGGAAGTGCCAGGATTTCTCCACATGACTTACTGGAAAACTTATGTGTATAACAAATGCAGTGTGTTTAGCTTGCTCACTAGTAGTTCATGGAAACAACTAGACTGCTAATTATCTCCAACTTTATTATCTACGGTTGTATGAAGAGGCTGGAAATTCCGAGGACTTAAAGAAAAAGTTACAAATGCTCTGTAATTTAGCATGTGAAAATCCAGTCTCCAAGATTACAAATTACAAATGCTCTGTAATTTAGCAATTTGTAAATTACAAATGCTCTGTAATTTAGCATGTGAAAATCCAGTCTCCATGTGAAAATCCAGTGGACAAGAGTGGTGCAACTGCTAAAAGAGGATGAAAACAAAAGAAAGCCCAGTTGAATAAATGCAAAAAAAATAATGCTGGTAAAACAATTATATCTGCAGAAAAGTAACTCTGAACTCAGCTGATTAATTCAGATACTGTGCTTCAGAATATGAAGTTCCCTCAGCACAAGTAAACATTAATCAACAGAGGACATTCAAAAATTTTTAAGGTGCTTGTCAGAAGGTCCTAAAAACAACCAAATATGTAACTAGACTAACCCCCTCAACTGCTAGAAAGCAGTGGGGAAGTTCATCAGCTTCTGAGCACCAAGGACAGTAATGGATTTTTTTGGATTCTATTGCAAGGAAACTATTTAAGGACACAAGAACTTCCCAGCTGGCATCTGAGATTTTTCTGGCCAAACACTAGGAAACCACATCTTCTGCACTCCAGTGAGCAGTATGTATGAGCACACACTCTTTCAAGGGTGCGCCTGATGCAGCCCCTTGGTGCCAGTCAGGCTCTTGACACTCCTTCACTTTAGGTTCCAGGTTTCCAACTCACTGTTTTTCTGGCTTTCACTTCATACCTGGTAGACTCGATTCACCCTGATGTTCTCCTACAGACATACTGTTACAGACACAAGCACAGACAGCAAAGGAGAGGCAAGGAAAACATTCAGTAGCACTCTGTAACTTTGGTGTGAGCATAAACTTGTATTTTGAAGAGAATCCTGCTCAGTAAGAAGCCCTTGTTTCAGCCACACAATTCTTACAAGTTCGTGTATCCTCATGACCTACCCCACTGTGTCTTCCCCTCTAGAAATGAAATTTTGCCTAAAAGTGGTGTCAGAAAAGACTGGAAAAGTCCCAAAGGATATTGTTTACCTAGGAGAGAGGGATGGTGTTGCAAATGGAGAGAAGGAAGGAAAAAGCAGAGGCAGAACTGGGAAATACTCACTAGTCTCATCTCAGAGGATAGAGAAAGATTTGCTTGCCCTGGAATCTACTTAATCTAATTTCCAGTATTCAAAACTGCAAAGAAGCAAACAAAAATCCCCAAAACAAAACCCAACCAATCAACCCAAACCAACCAACCAAAGAACAACCCTCACCCCCAGAAAACCACAAACCAACAAAAAGTGGAGATTGATAACTGCTCTGTTGTTGGTGGGATTTCTGCTTCTAAAACATCTGAGAGCATCCCTCTGTACTGCCAGTTCTTTTGCACTGCTTCAATGCTCTGTGATAAGCCACAGGAAAAAATAAAATTAAAAATAGAAAATTAAAAAACAACCACTACCAAAATGACTATCACCAACCATGCCCATCTCACTGCTGGTTACGTCTGCTATTCTGCATAGGTTTTCAGTTTGCTCTGCAATTACTTACAGACTGGAGGCAGCTCATACTCCACTTCTAACACAACCCTTTCACCAACATTCTTGAGCAGGCTGATGATCTCATCATGGCGGAATTTGGTCAGGTTGATTCCATTCACAGATTTGATGTAGTCCCCTACATCCAGCTGGTCACTCCTAGGGAAAAGCATATATTCCTTTTGTGAAAGACAGATCTGCTGGACCAAACTTAATCCTTTAAATTACTTTTAATGGAATTTAAGAAATATTTTTTCCATTAATCTAGATTAAAACAAGTTCATCTTTCTAACAGAAAGTGGCATTTTAAGATGCTAATCTACTCTATCTTGTTAAATATTAAAAGAAGAACATTGTTGCATTATTCATTCCTGAGGTACAAAAGCAGCAGCACAATAAAGGAGTTGGATGATTTGACTGGTTTGGGCATAGGATCTGGGAAGTCATCTTCTTCATGTCCCCATCCTTGTCTCTCTCTTTGGGAAATGTCCAAAAAAAAATTTTTTTTTTTTTGGATAATGGTTGCATTCACAGCTAACGTAACATCAACAGCAGACGAGCCCCAGCCCAAAAGCGTATGTTCTGCTCAGTGACTTGGGATGATTTATCTCAGCCAGCCCTCATCTTTTGACTTGTCTCATTCATGATTAACAGCTTTTTTCTTTCCACTGTAGTAGTAAGCAAGATACCTATGACTTTAGAGTCTTTCTAATCTCAGAGCTATTTAATTAATAGTTAAAAAAGAATTAAACTATGGTAGCACTATCATTCGTTTTTCCATTTTGGTTTTTTTCCCTCAGTATGTTATGCTACTTCTCTCAGATTTTTGTTCAAAGACAAAAAAACAGAAATTAAAAATTTTGTTCAAAGACAAAAAAACAGAAATAAAACACAAAATTTAGAAGAAATCTCATGAGTCTTACGACGACTTTCAAAGATCTCACTGGTATTTCTAGTTTTTATCAAATTAGCCTTGAGCAAAAAGAAGGACCAGCTGTTGCCATTTCCCTCTGAGGCTCTCCAGTGTGATGGGCTGCCATTATAGATGCATCAGTCATGTATTTTTTTAGGTGACCTTTCTGATGCAGTACATATTTCTGAAGCAATCACATCGTATAATGCATTTTGTAGCTTGAGATGCGGTTACCTAGCAGCGATTCCTCCTTGACGAAGGTTAGATACTCTTGGTTTCCCATCCTTGTCGATACCACCCGATACTGTGAGCCCTAGGGTGGTGCCTTCTTTTTTCATTAATTCAACTATTGTTGAGCCCTTGAATTCCTCTGTTGAAAAAAAAAATTATTCACACTGTTAAAATTTCAGTAGTAACACAGATGTTGCCTAATATGTCACCTTCTTCCCAAGAAAATCATCCTGTGTTAATAAGAAATAACATGTACATCTGGAGATTTTTTATGTTGCAATTCACAAGTTCTGTCCACAAGGCTCTGCATATAGATAAATCTTGAGCCATATGTTCTGTAAAAGGTTATTAACAACAACACCAATGTGCAAGTGCACTA
>VYZQ01002354.1:91850-104957 GCA_013400655.1 Mystacornis crossleyi | reverse complement strand
TGGGAATATCAACCTAAACACAATCATTCACTATTTATAATCCCTGAGCAGAGAAATTCAATTAGAGGAAAAATTATTAAAAGAATTTATAAACCATTAAAACACCTGTCTTCAGTAAATACGAATACTTTAATATCTTAGTGTAAGAATATCCAGATTTAGTTAAATCACAACAAGAAAACCTTTTCTTTTCTTGTATTATTACCTACAAAAAAGATATTTTTATCCCTGACATGCCAGCTTGAAGTAGGACTGGAATAAAGATTCAGTGCAAACTACAAACTTGCTCAGTGAAGTAGCCTAGTGAAAGCACATTTACTCCTTAAGCTTGCTGGGAAGCTCTAGTGTTCTCACGGATGGCTTTCTTTGAGACCGTATCTACACTATCCACTGATCACTACCTGCATGCTTGAAAATTTGCAACCATGAACTTCCTTATCTTCAGATGAGGACCAGTTCCACCTTGAGGCACTTGCATTGTTTCAGAAAGTTCAAGCATTTTTTTGCTTCCTCTCTATCTATGATGGCAGACAAATTCCTGACCATCTGTTGGGTCTAGAGCAGCTCAGTAAACTGTCAAGGTGGAGCTTTCTGAAGCAAAGACATTGGAAGCTAAAAATGAGCACAGTGATGAATGACTTGATGGTCTTAACCTTCACCTCTTCAGCAGACATTGCAGGGCTTTCCAGAGCTCAAACTTCCTTGCTTCCACACCATATCATTGTTGGCTTGGGTGGGGAATGGGTAGGAGAAGGTACTTTTGAGCTGAAGGCTATGCCCATGGTTATCTCAAATTTGTATCACCCACATGAAACAAGTATCTCCTTCTGAAAATTTTAATCATGCTTATGATAAGCAACAGAATCTTAAACTCAAGAATGGCTTGTGCATCGGCAGTGCTACCCTGAACTCCTCAGCACGTCTGTTGACACTACCGACGAAGAAAGGAATGAGCTCCATGACATTAGCCTTTTCTACATTTCTGTCTGAACGGGATAAAGGCTTCATTAACCCTCCTCCTTCACGAGCAGAAATCCGACTTTGCAGAACAGCACAGAACTTAGACACTGATTTAGATTTACAAAACTTCTCCCCGTAATTCTGATGAATTCACCTCCAACTTCCTCCTCATTTCTTTTTAACAGGAAATTAACACCAAGAGAGCTCTTGATACTTTATGTTGCTTTGCACTGATGTGTCACTACTTACAAAAACACAACCTGACTGTTGCAGTTTCTCTGCTTTCTACAGTTACCAAAAGGGATCAGGCAGGATTGCTAACAGGATTGATTACATTTGTGCATTTCAAGGCAGGAAGGAACCACTGAAAACAATTCTTGCCCTCATCTCCTGAGTGACACAAGCAGAGAAACTTGAGATGGCAGTATCTCCACCGACAGATCACCTTTTAGAAAGATACCCAGCGTGGCTTTGAAAGCATCACATGGTGGAAAATCTGCTACATGTGTAGGTAATGTCTATCTGAATTGGGAGTAGACAAGCCTTCAAGACCAAGATCTCATTACAGTACCACTATTACATTCAGGATGTCCCTCCAGATACAGAACTGCAACCTCTGATCAAATCACTTCTTAATCTTCTTTCCCTTTTAGATTAAGAACTGTCTGAACTGCTTAGGTTTTTGCTATCTAAGACATGTCTTGCAACAATGTTTTAACATCCTATGGCTATCAGGTAAATTTTAGCAATGTGTCATTAAATCACATTTCTCCATTTGAGCTGTCATTTATTTTTCCTAACATACCTTGCATTGCCTGACACGATCTACAGTTGCTATATAATTTAGCATTTTAGTTAACACAAGACAGCAGTTTTCCTTTTTATGACATGGAGCTACAATCACTGGTATCATGGCAAAACCGAAGCAGTAAGGATCAGAAAAGGATATAGTAATGATGTCACTCATTTTTAGATAAACTATTGCTCATGTATTCAAATACTGGGGAGTGAATTTTCAAATATTTGAAATTGGGAGGAATGGACCTGAGGAACTTTTCCTAGTGCTTGGATTAAGGAACAGATATTTAAGTTTTTAGGGGTTATATATGTCTTTGTTTGTAGAACATATACAGCTGAATGATATGCACACCCTACCTTTCTACTTGGTAGTACTGAGGGAGACTCAGCATGACAAAAGGGTTTATCAAAGTCTCTGTGTAGAAGATTAGGCTATCCTTGAAAAAATGAGATATGGATGAGAAAAATGAGAAATATGAAAAATGCGAGTGAATGCTTCCTACACATTTTACCTTTTGTCCTTTGTGCTCAGTGACCACTGATATCTTTATGGTTTGCTTATTCTTCACCTTTGCAGAAAACGCCAACTCAGAAATGCTGACCTCTGGAAGATGGTAGTCCAAAAACTGAATGAATGCATTGCTACAAATGGTTTAAAAAGTGATCTGTCAGTGACTCATTTTTTTTGTATGCTTCAATCTGATATAAAACTGAAGTTCCAAGGATGGCTTAAGGGTGATTGAATATGCCACCTGACAAACAGGATGCACTGATATTTTACTAGATTTTTAAGGTAAAAGAAAAAAGTGCCTGTGACAAAAGGATCATTAACTTACTCAATATTCAAGATGAAGAAAAAATACAGTTAAAGTGGTTAAAGAACTGCAAAATAAACTACTGGCTTATATTAAAATTTACCAAATCACAGAAATAGTGATGACTTTAGCTATCAATAAGCCTTTAAAATCCACAATAATTTACTATTCCTGTAAAATAAGTATGCCAACATGGGGAGAAAAAGGGGAAAAAAAGAAAAGGAATAATTCAGGCATTTCTTGGCTGCTAAGCTGTGCTCCGGAACTCTCTAATCAAACTCTGTACTTATTCCCTGAAGTTTAATGTATGCATAATGAACTAATGGCAAAGAGGAATGAAGACAGATGCCTTCATTTGCATGAACTACCTTATCAGATAGTCAAGCTTGCTGAACAAATCACTGCAGCGAAACAGTAAAATACCCAGCTGCAAGAATCTGCCAATGTGATTTCTTTTTTCGTCTAAATTGTCACCGTATCCCATTGCATTAGCACAGAAACTGAAATGGCATCATATTAGCACATAGTGACATTGCACATATTAGCCTGTGAGACAACAGGAACATTTCACATCTTCAGGTCCCTTCAAGAGGTGTTTGCAAAAATCTGAACATGACATCAACGTAAGAGGCTTACATTATCCAGAGCAGCCTCATTATTATATACGACAGGAAAAAAAAAAAAACAAAACTTTGCTCTGTCAAACTCCAAAATATGATGTAAGTTTCACAGGAAAGTTTTTTGGCTTTTCTTTCAACATTTACTCTTATCCTCCAGAAACTTCAGGTGAAAAGGAACAAAGATTACACCTACCTTCCTCTCTAAAAACATTTAGACATGCTAACTGTATATTCTGGTTCACCTCTACTTCAAAAACAGATCTTGTCTGTTGGGTTTATTACAAAGTCCTTCTCTTCTTTCAGGGACCATGAGGTTAAAGCACACAGGAAAATGTTTATATGAATTGCAGAAATAGCTATAATCTTCAAATAGACTGAAACAGATAGAGATTCAGCTTTATCTCTTTAAAGATTCAGTACTACCTGGAGGCTTTAATGGCATCTTTCATTCCAAGCCCAGTGCAATATACAGAATCTCAACAAAGATGCAAATGGGGAAACTGCTAACACAACTCAAAACATGTTTGTTGAAAAAATAATTCTTTTAAAGTAAGACTGTCTGTGCAAATGAGCTGTCACTTAATGAAGGCTGTTTTTAAACAGAAGGAAAACTGCAGCATGTGAGGGCTTCTTCAGGTTGCTGACTCCATGCAAACAATTCACAAGATGTGTTTGTCTCTCTTCTTTTCTCCTCTGCTGTTAAAGGATATACTGCCAACATTTTAAAAGGAAATATTTAAATTTAGAAGGATTTTAAGTTTACAAAAATCAGTTAAGGAAGCTACCAGGCCTTTCTCAATACAGAGGCTTCAGCGCAGAGATCTTCTGCTACCTTTGACAGTAAAATTTGCTTACCTGAAATCGAGGAAAAGTTATGGAAAAACTGTGTTTTAACATTTCATATGGTTCCAGGTTGGTGTAAAACTGAGCTAAGTTACACAAACAAGTGCATTCTTAAACTTTTTTCTTCTCCAGATAAATCAATATGTGGTGTTTTTGAAATGAAACAAACTTCTGCTCCCTGTGGTCTTACCGAACGTCTGTAAAAGAGTCTTTGCTCCAGTTCTTCTTTCCCTTCTTGACTTACCAAAGGCTGTAACAGGTCTGCACTTTCATATTTTCCTCAGTGAAGACCCAGAGCTTATGATGGAGATAGAGATACCAGCCTAATGTTACCTGCTACAATCTAGTAAGACTGTTTGGTACAGATTTGAGTTTATAATGCTTAATTTTAAGTGTACATGCATTAGAAAAATACAAGATGATGCCCTAACATCTTCTGATTCCCGTATTTTGACTGCTGGTCAATGATATTTTTATAGGCTAGTAGATATATTAAAATATGCAGTGGATCAGCATATAGTATGTTCTAGTCTCTACTCCAGTTTTGTACACAGAAAAAACTGGGACTATAAAATGTATTTACAACTTGTCAAAAATACTCTGTTTTTCCCAATACGCTTTACTCAGTCCATGAAAAGCATGTCTTACCATACATTATAATCATATCCAGCTATCATCCTCACTGGCTAGCACTTAAGCTAGACTGACATAAACAGCTTTCCTATTATTTTCTGTGATTAAATATGTCAAGCTCCATGATTGGATAGATGTTCCCATCCACTATATGCTCTCTATTGCACCATTACCTTTTGCTAGTGGCTAAGGAAAAAGCTCTTGGCTTTTAATGGCCTCATCAGAGTTACGTACCGTCCTTATCATATAATTGCAGAAGTTCCTTACGAGGTATCTGGGTTTGTAGCTACAAGTTTGTAATGACTTTCAAATATATTGGCTAAACTTTCAATTCCAGAACTAAATATGAAATCTTTCTGAAAGAGCACACTTTTATTCCCACGTGAATACGTTAAATACAAGTTATTTAGAAATTATTAATTGTATGCCAGCGTTTTTATTCTTGATGGATTTGCTCAATTTTGTTGCAGTCTTGGTATAATGGTATGATTTCCCTGTATGACCTCTATCAATTTTTACTTCTCACTTTCCTTTACAGAAGCAATATTTTGGGGTTCAATAGTCACCCTGTGTCATGCTTGAGGTATGATCACTCATCATTCAGCAGTGATATCTAAAATTCAGCTCTAATCCATGTCTCATTTTTCTATGACATTGGGTCTTCAGTATCTCAAAGGTCAATGCTCATTTTCTATATCATTTATCCAACAAGTATTCAGGGTCACAATGTCATCTAATATGGGAAGAAGGTCTTGGCAGAATCTTGTCTCACAGTTAACTACTAAGCTGGGCTCGTTTCGCTTCACCAGTAAAATCAATTAGCATTAAAGACTGGCATTTGCTCCTGCTTGGACTGATATTCAGTGTCTTTCTACCAAAGTTTTCTGTGCATAAGAGCAATGAAATCTCCTGATTTTGGCCTTTTTGCTATTTTCCCCTATTAAAATATTCCTTGTTTTGCTTTCTTGTACTCTTTTCTGGTTGGTAATAAGGGGGACTTTACAGAAGAGCCTCCTTTATGTGTTTATGTACGTAACATTAGTGGATTCCCCAAAGCACACAGACATTAAGTGAGACAGATATCTGCAATTTGGACAAGGACAATTAATCAAAAAGCATGAGTATCTGCATTCTCCTAGCCTGTATATCACTAAAGAGTTAAAAAAGTACCTTACTCTACCAGTGTAAGAGATGTGAATGGATGTGTGCACCTATATATAAAAAACCCCAACACGTGCCCAGTAAATTAATTATGAAATTAAAATTGCCAGAAAGTTATTTGGGAACCCTCCCAGGTGATCAAACCTCTCACTGGCCAGAATAATTAATACAAACCACAGATATATAAAGAAGACAGTTTAGGACAGTACTTGGTACACCTTTGTGCTGGTGAAGTAGTGACTCGCACTCAGATGCTTTCTCTCCTTCTTTTGGCACAATTCCCCAAGACTATTAGTAACTAAGGAGAGGGCAGGAAAGAGTTTTCACAACAGATAAAGAAAAATGCCTGGGAGCAAAGACGCCCAAAGCACAACTTGATTACTTCAACAAAGGGATTAAAAGGCGATTTCACAGTGAAGTGACTATAAAGGATGAAGTGAATTTTGATGAAAAACAACTCTTCCTTACGAATGAGGTGAAGCTGAAGCTGCACATACTCAAACTAAAAATAAATGCAGTGAGTCTAACCTGAAAAGGTTGTGATCGGTTTTGTAATCACTGGCAACCATATAATGAATGTCCTTCTAAAATATAATTCAAATACAAGTTGAGATACAAATAAATTCCAGGAAGTTGTATGTTTAGTTTAGACAGTCACAAATGCCTCTTTTGGCCCCATAAATTCACAATAAATACATCGAAACTTGAACAGACAAGCTCTTTGCTCTTACCATTGCACTTTTAAATAGCAAGGAAACAAAAGTTAGTTTGCACTGATGCTATAATAAACTTCTGGTCTACCAGATCCTACACAAACCAAACCACTTCTTTTATTCTACGCTACGAGGCATGCCATCATATCTCTGTCTGCCCCACCTAAGCGATGAAGAAGACACACGAGCACCAAAATCTCTTTTCCTCTTTTGACTGTAAGAAATGAACAGAAAGCATGAAAATGCTATAAAGCAAACAAGCAAAGAAACAACCGGACCTCCATTCATACAAAATACTTTGAGCCATTTCATATTGGCAAAATGGACATACAATTTTATAACAACAACAACAAATAAAGATTTTTGTGTACAAGTCAAGGTGCAGAGTGAGAATGAGTAGCTTTGAACCACTGATACAGTTGAAGAGGCAAACTACTATCTGGATCTGGGGTAGCATATTTTAGTGTTATCTTCGTAGATGGTATATTATTTCCTTGCTATTTTCATGCCCTGAAATGATAATCACTGGAGAAACTGAAAGGGATATTAAAAAAAAACCCGAACAGATGGAAATTATGCATTAAGTCCTTTAAAGAGGTATTAGAAAATACATTAGGAACATTAAAAACATCAAGTTAATTATCTATAACTGTAGGACATTATTAAGTGTAAAAAGATTCAAGCAGGCAAATGATAAAAAAATTATCTTCAACTTCTCAGATCAGCAAACTTCCCAGACCTTAAAGGAACAAGCCTGGATTTTGTTTGCTAGTTATATGCTTCTGTCTACAGAATTGTGCAACACAGGACTTTTGAAACAAAGCATTGGCCTCCTGGGTCAGATTAACACTCCATCTAATCTTGCTCCATCTTGGAAAGCAGGAAAATGAGGTCCTGTTTAGGGAGAGAATGAGAGCCAGCCTACTTTGCCACAGTTCCCTGGCACCCAGTAGTGTCACACTAGAGAGTACAATGCTTCTCAGTCTTTGCAATATTTACATATGAAGCTCTTGGCCATTAATTTATTCAGTCCCTTCTGAATCCACTGACTCAGTCTGGATACACAGATTTACTGCTTACTCTTCCTCTCTATAGATAGTGGATCCATGACTGTCTCAACTGAATGATGCAGAAATCATTTTTTCTGTTGAATACACATTTTTCCTTCAATACTGGGCTGATAGCAGTATAGAGAAGAACGTTTAAACAGATTTCCACTCAGAGAAAAAGAGATTGCCTGAAAAATTTTTAGTACATTTCCTTACTTCTGAACAAGCTGGGGAACCTGAGCATTCCTCATGGATCTTCGTCTCATGTACTACCCATTTTTTCTGACGATACCCCCTTTTCTTGCCCCAAGAAAGCCCAGCTGTGCTATTCTGTGAAAATGCAGACATTTTTCAAGAGGTCAATATTAAATTTTAGCTTCTCAGTTACCCAGAAGAACTCTAGTAGCTGTAATGGGCTGCTGTATTCCACAAGGGACAGTCAGTCTGGTTTCACAAACGAAGTTTTACAACTTCTTGTAGACAGCAGTGATTATTGGGATTGATAAGTTTTATGTTCAGTCAGGAAGGGATTGTGATCAGTTGCACAATCCCACAGTTACAAATTTCCCTGTGCTTGACACCTCTTCCCATGACCTTTAAAGAGCATACAGTTTTCCTCCCTCTTTCCAAGCTCACCCAGCTGGTCCAGCGTCTCTTTTCAGAGACTGTCTCCATGCTCCTCTTTCAAACCTAGTCCTTGACCATCTTTCTTTTTTTCCTAGTTTCTCTCTCCTCACATGTCCTCTACAGCATGCTTCCTCTTCTAACGGAAACCTTCTAAGGAAAACAAATTTTTCAACAGACATCACCAACACTTTGATTAAAATGAACAAAACCATCACAAGGCTATCTTTCCTTTGTGGAGCTCAGAGAGCAATTGTACAGGACAACAATTGTCCTGGAAGATGGGACCACCAACTTCGGGAGAGGCACTGATGCTTCCCAGCCTGTTTTCAGGTTCCAAGCTCCATTAGAAATCCCGTGGTATCACCGTGACAGGAAGGCAGGTGCTAGGGGACTTGTGCTTCCAACTAACAAATGGCCAGAGGAGTACGTGCACATGTACACACTGCAAGCACATTTGCTGGGCACAGAACGATTCACTCAGAACTGCCATCCCTGCCCCAAAATGTGCACGTGCAACAGCTAAATCACTGAGACAGACTTTTTAATGATCTTATAGATACTATATGGTATTTCAGCCTGCAGATACTATATGGTATTTCAGCCTATACTACATATAGCTAAACTGATTTTTCCGGAAAAAAAATGCAGCTGCAATGAATCAAGATACTTTACTTGGAAAANGAAGGACAAAAACAGCAGAAAACACGGCCTCGCAGTGAGATGAACTCTCCCCACTCCGGCTGCAGTCTCTGCTCCCTCCAAACGCCAGGAGAGCAATGAATCCCAAGCACCCTACCCCACCTCTTTTTTCCAGTTCTAAATCTCGAGATGTCTCTGCTCCCCCACCTGAGAAGACGCCACCAAGACCAAAAAAAAAGGACAATTGGGCCCCTCCCTTGTGGCTGGCTAGGTCCTTTGTTTCTTTTAAGTACCCCAGCAATCGTCCCTTAACATGGGAAAAAATTCCTTTGAGAGGAGAAGAAAAGAACACATACACACACAAAAAGAAAACCTCCTCAACCCCCAACAGTTGGCAAAACTGGACGCAATTAAATCCAAATACACATGAATGAAGGTGTTTGGTACCATCAGCAACAAATCCTGCTATTGGCTGTGTGAGCAGTGAAAATCATTTCAAGTCAGTTGAATTTCCAGACCTTGTATCAGTTGGATATTTGAAGTGCACATTCCTCATGTACAGTATTGCCCTTAATACATTTTCTCCTTCATGGTAAAAGGAGTCAAATGAGACTGTTCTCTATTCTAATCCTTTTCAGTATTGAAAAATACCAGCATATAGCAGATCTGAAAAGAATATGTGTAAATAAATCATCAGCAATCTCAATTAGGTAAGAACTCGGTGACCTCTGGTAATTTTCTACAAGAGATGAATTTCTTTTAGGTTTATCTGTGTATGAAACATGAATATGAAGTAATTCCAAAAAAGTTATTTAAATGAAAAAGAGGAAGGACAAGAAAGAAATCTTCAGTACTAAATATGTGAGAGCAAATTCAGGAATTTCCATTGTCAGTGGGAAGGAAAAGTCATATAGATCTGCAGCTGCTTCACAGACCGTTTGATAAACCTTCATCAGGTTAAACAAACACACAGGGAAGCCAGTAAATGATACAGCAACTGTAGGCTCTCATCAAACATGAAAATCAGCAAATGAATTTGCATAGATAATAAACACCTCAAGTGCAGAAAAGCTTACTAGCCTGCGATCTACATTTCACAGGTCAAAATGCTTGCTTCAGCTCGGAAATCACCCAAGATTGTTACTATAATAACTGTGACTGCAGAGGTTACTGCTAATGGATTTCTAAATGCTTAAAATCTCTTCAGTGGCATTTTGTGCTGATTTTAAAAGTACATAGTAAAAGCAAGTGTCTATGAGGCAAATGCAAATTGAGGGGAAAAAGTGCTTTTGTAGACACATACTTGAATTTACAAACCCAGCTTTTACTGATACATATTTTATTTTCAAGTTTTACTTCTGCAATGAATTCTTTTCTCTTACCGTAAGAACTACGAAAAAGGTCGGGGATGATTTTGACAGGTTTTCTCAGGCAAATCACGCTCTTACTCTGCAAAATCAGTTAGCCAGAGACGACCATTTCACATTTTGGTGGGGCATGATGGATTAGGCAACACAGTGCTCCACCTGCGACATCAGAGTACTGCTGAAATCTGAGGGAAGCTGAAGTCAAAGGCACGGCAGGTTTCTTTTGACAAGGATGGAAAAAGTGACTGAGGACTGCACAAGTCAGGTGAGATTGCTTGAGAAGGTGGCTGCCCTGTAGCAAATGATGCAAAGGGGCCTGATGATGTTAGGAGCATTATGTCAAAAAATAATGGGATAATTTAAATCTTCTGCAGTTTTACTCAGCAGAGGAGCCTGAAGGAATTGGACCAAGTTAACTGTGGCATGAGAACAGCTGCTTTTGAACACTCATGTCTTGCCAATGCCATATTAATCACCAAGGAAAACAAAACTGGCTCTGGAGCTCTGTTTGCACACAGGTAAACACGTACCCACAGGGCTGGATCATCTGTCTGTCACATCTGTCAGCCACTGCGAACCTGGCTCAGATGTTAAGAGCTGAGCTACCAGAATAACCTGGGAGCCGTCTTCCCCCCTGAGCAGTGTCATTTAATGGAACTTAGATCCCAGGATCACTTCAGAAGTCTAATTTTTTTTTTCAATCAATGTGGACTTTTTATTTAAACCCTTTTCTCTCTCTGTATTACTTTCTATATTTCTGTCTTTCTTCTGAGATTATCTTGCAACAAAAAATTAATGCACTCCATCTATTCTACTATTACACTATGCAGACTTTTTCCTCATTTAAATTGAGGCACAGCACACATGATCTTAAATTCAGCTACTACAATTCTATATTGGCAACTCAACAGCATCATAACTGGATCACGTTCTGCTTTTAATCTAGACTGGATTCTGGAATTTTTGTATTTCTATATATATATACATATGCATATATAAAAACTCAATTATTTTCTTATTTTTTCACAACCTCTGCTTGCTTTCTGATAGTAATATATTTTTATTTTCAGGATTAAACAGACATTTCTATATGTTACAAAACCCAAAGAATCACAGAAAAGAAAGAAGAAGGGTCTTTAAAATTCTTCAGCTTCCAGCTGACCTACATTTGAGTTTATCAGTTGTGGGCAGTAGACAAACCCCTCAGGAACGCCAGATTTGGTGCAGCTTGAGACAGAATATGAACATTTGCTGCACAACAGGCTGTGGGTCAGGGAGGGGAAAAAAAGACATACCTCTGTATTTTTGTAAACAGCTCCTCTATGTGTTCACAGCCAAGGAACGGATGAAAACTGCCTCACTGCTTTCTAATGACATTTACATTGTATATTCAAATATTTCAGACCCTGAAAATTCCCAGGATGTTAATTATTGGTTTTACTACAATAATTTAGTATTTCATAACTTCTCTTAGGAATATTTTGTGTCCTAAGCAATTACTGAGGACACTACATCATACAGTAATTACTTTTTTAGTATCAGCTCTGTAAATATTATCTTTTCAAGGCATTTTAAGCTTCTTTGATTTGCATGTGCTCCATTCTAGCTACACAGTTCAAAATTCAGCCTACCCTAAAATTAAGTTTGTTTAACATTTTATTTTGGCATTAAAATCCTGTTACCAAGCTCCCCCCAAACAAGGCTGCAAAACATCTACTAACAGCAATTCCAGATTTTGAGCCACGGCAGAGGACGTGCTCAGGGCTATACATTCTCTCTGTTTTCCCTCCAGTTTGATGGCTACCCCTGTTTTTGAGATCAAACACTGTGCTGAAACACAAAACCTGTATTACAGCATGCTTCAAAGAATCAGGTAGTAGGGAAAGAAAGTGCAGTATTTACACACGCACAAAGGAATTGAAAAATCTAGTTGCTTTAATTTCAGACTTCAAAGTCTTGACAATTTTCCTTCAAAGTACAGTGACCTATTTTAACAAGTGACCTGTTAGTACATCCCTGCAGCTGCGTACAAAACTCGCAAATGAGAAATAATTTTAAAAAATGGTTGGAGAGAGAAAGAGGCTCCTATTGGTGGAGAAAATGTCAAAAGAATGATTTATGACATCTAGGTTTAGTCTTTCCTCCTTGTCTCCGCAAATGTTGGCAAGCACTCTCACCATAAAGGCAAACAACTTGCCCGTTCAGCAGATCCGTTATGACTGTGGAGTAGAAGGTGGCCGGAATGAGACTTGGGAAGGCTCCTGTGGGTCCCAGAGACCGGCAGAGCTGGAGCACAAGGGTTATGTGGGAGGCAAAACAACGGTACATTGGACAATGTGATGAGGACAAGACTTCAAGGGCCTTCTGCTAGGTGTGTTGAGCAGGGCAGAAGGCAGGCAGCTGCATTATTCCTCCATTCCAGAGAACAGGAAAATTCCTCTGTTTGAGGAAATATTTCCACTATCTCTCTTTTATTTGGTGCCAGTTTCTTGAACAAGAATTTACTTATGCAAGAGACAGCTCACAACTGCAATCGTCCTAGCTAAAGAAAATCTCTGAATTCACAGATGATTCAAATAGCTGTCCCAGTGTATAGTTCACATTATAGTTCTGCTGAACCCTTGACTACATCAGGCACCCGAACTTTAGATAGCCAGAAGTCTGAGACAGTGCACATGTCTAGGTTAGTAGACACAAAAAGGAAGAAGTATGGATTTTTAGAATTTTTTAATGTCAACTAGATTGAGCACAAATTCACTTTTCCCAGAAAACAAAACAAAAATCAAACACTGAGAGGTTGAAACATTTAATCTTAAAAAACTGTGGTGTTTTTTACTATTTTTTTAGTAACAGTAACTTTTAAGACTCAAAAAATATGGACT
>VYZQ01002354.1:64628-79493 GCA_013400655.1 Mystacornis crossleyi | reverse complement strand
CAAAAACAAAAAGGCACTAGAGTCACAGTTGTTACTTCAGGCATTCCTAGATCTGTAATATTCCATTCACTGAAATTTGTTGCTCCTTAACTTTATAAAGAAGAATATTTTTCTCTAAAAGCCATGAATTTTTATGAATCCTGCCAGTACAGCACAAAATACCATAGGTTCTCGTACTTCCTGTATCTGAAACCTATCTTGAATTTTATCTTTAAATGGCATAAAGCTCAGCTTTCTCTAAAAGCGTATTTTCTTTGCACAGTATCATACCACTGACAGTTGGTAAATTCTGAGCTACAGTATTCTTCATTATCTCCACAGCTTGCAGCTAGATGCTTTTACAGATAAAAATAAATGTATCCACTGACGCCTGTGGTTTATAGGAGCTCTGAAGTTGAGGAAGGCTTACAAAGAGTCTTGGTTGAACTTTTAGGACCATTCCTGCAGCAACTGACTCTCCTCTTAACTCAGACCTTTCTGTTAAAGATATTCTATTTTGTAAGAAAGCTGAAACACTTACTGGACCAGGGACTTGATGCCCAATCTCACATTCACAGAGGGTACCCAAACTCCTAGCTACACAACCATTCAGTCTTGCTAGCTCGCTCTGACAACAGTAATGAAAAAAATATCTCAGAGGAAGTATTTTTCCTGGGAAAGGAGGATGTTTTTATAAGATTTGCTTTTAAATAATGCAAAAGTTTAGAGAAAAATTAACATCCTGGAACATTGATGGTTACTACAATGTCACTACAGTTGTGTCAGAGCATAAGGGACGATAGACCGTTGAAAAAAGAGACAAAATAGGCTTAGCCTTTTCCACCAGATTTAAAATGTACACATTTTGAATGTATATGCTTCATGAAACAACAAAATGTCAACAATTTGCTTTGCCCATATGCTAACCCTTTCAGATATGTTATGGGAGCTCCAACCATGAAAGCAAGCATTAATTTCTCCTACTGGTGTAGAGGAATAATAATTTTTCGAGTTCATTTTAGAGCTATGGCTTCAGTCATTTCCAATGAGACTTGATTTTTGAAATGGCAAGGCTGCTCTTCGAAGTAGTGCTTAGAACCACCTAAAATTTTTTAAGCGTTGCATGTAAAGTAGTCATTAATGGACTAGGCTCCAAGTAGGACAAATATGGATGTATTTAATCTTAATCCTTTATAATCAAATTGTGTGCTCAGTGCTCTCCAGCAGTCTTTATTAAGAAAACATAGGGTTTCAAATGCTTCCATAAGTAACATTTGTTGGTGTGCGTGACATGGAAAAATTATGAGAAGAAAGAGTTAGAATAACTCCTCTGGTAATTTTCTTTTTCACATTTAGCAGACATGTCTCTGGTTTTCTTAGAAACTTAGTTTTAACAGTTATAGTACCAATGAATAAGTGTGTTGTGTCTCTAAAGTGAAAATTTATTCAATTTTATTATACTTCATGTAGATTTAATTCTCTTTTTTTCTGAATTATATGGTTACTTATTACAGTAGCAGCTCAGTTTTAATCTAGAAGCAAGAGAAGTAGGGTACTGTAATTATGCATAACTGTGAATCCATTTCATATTGATATTTACAATACCTCAGCAAGCTTGAGTGTTTGAAAAATGATCTGAATATCCTCCAACTTTGCTTGTGCAAAGTTAATTTCCTAAGCCTGTGCTTAGGCACCTGAATGGAAATGCTTGGTTTCCTAAATGACTAAGTACTCTGATCTCCTCCCAGAGCTATTTTACTCATGAAAATGCAGAACTTTCCAAGACCATTTAAAACATGCAGGATCTGCAGAAAGCTCAAAATGTGTCTGGAGAGATATTAGCATATGGTGAAATTCACTTCAGTGGATTATCTAATAAAGAAGTAATCCTATTTAAATAATACCCCAGCCACAAACTATTTAAAATCTGATAAATATGTCTTTTTGTTTATACAGCATCAAGCATTAAGGATGAATGCCATAAACCAGAATCATCACTGAACTGTTACATAATTTCAAAATTCAACTTGAGTTTCACTTTATTGTCTTGAGCTGCTGTTTATTGTTTACAGAAATAATACAGGCATCACGTAAGTGATATGTGCGAGGCTTACCCAGAGCAGCTAGAAACTGAAAGAGGCTTGGTGCATGAAAAAGCTTGAAGAAACTGGGGATATAAACTATTTTGTTTTCTGAGACAGTCTGGGATTTTTCTGTACATACAACTTCGACAGAAAACCTTACTCCAGAGGATGAGGCTATAAACCTTTTCATTTAAAAGGAAATTCCTAAGTGACACAGATATCACTGACAGGAAGCATTTCCAGATATTCAAGCTTCGATTTTGTTCTGAACTCTCCGGTTCATAGGAAGGTTTTGTTGTCCTTCTCGCACGTATGTAGCTCTGATGTACTGCTGCATGCTGGCATTGTATGAACGTGCCATACATTAGTGTTTTGGGGAAAAAATATATTGAAAAGTGTGTTCTTTACAAAGTTCTAATAATTAATAAATTCAATTACTTTAACACTGGTAAATGCTAAATCAACACTCCTCAAGAATATTTGAGCCAATCTTGACAGATGTACACCAAATGCCAACAAGATGATAAAACTTCAACAAGGCTAATGGAAAAGGGAGTTTAGCAAAGGAGCAAGACCTGAGCTAAGGCAGAGACCGAGGGAGAGAAAACCTGATGGCATTAATGCCACTCATGGAAAACCACTTTTAAAAATGCATCAGTTACCTTAGTATTACCTTTTATTCTCTACCTTTGGTTCAGCTACCCCTTCCCTGATGGGCTGGGAAGACAGCAGTAGCTGATAAGGGGAAAAAGGGCCAAGCCATGTCCTGTGGCTACCGGATGATGCCTTGAAGCTGCAGCACCACACTCCTCACTGCTGTGGCTGCCCACCACTGTGCCTGCTTGGGACAAAAGGCAACTGGCTTCCTGGCTGACAGCATTCCACTGTGTATTAACCAAACACAGTGTGTGGTATGATCTGTGTTACATTTGTGGTTAAAATCCAACAGAGAAATACATACTGGCCATCTGAGCTGTGCATGGCACCTCCACTGCACCAGCAGATGTTAACAGCAATGTCTTTGTGCATCAGCTGTGCCTGTGCTTTTTCAGTAGAGGTTTTCCCTACAGTCTGACTGCTGGAAAATTAGGAAGTAGAAGAGAGGAAGATACCTACCATCTTCTACATGTGTATACTGCAACACAAAGCAGATCACGAACATCTGCCCAGGTTGCTGATGTTACAGCTGGCAGGGACTGGGGGAAGAGAGGATATCAACTAGGAACTTCTTTACCGCATGCCAGGGAAAGCAGAAGCTAGTTGCAGGTGAGCTGGGGGAAGCCAATGATAAAGGTTAATAGCTGAGCCAGTGCGACTGTCATTCCAGTTGCATAAAAAAAAAAGTAAAATATGTTAAAATGTTTAGAAAACAGGTGTTTAGTTTGCTTCAGGAAAAACAGGAATAAGCAAAGTCACAATACTATCTTCAATGACAAGAAGTTAGAAATGGTAATTTTGTCTTGATGTTAGTTATTCCGCCTCGATTCTGGTGCTGTACTAATGCTATTTGCAGTAAATTATATAATGTGTTTTTCAGCCTATTTGTGTCTCTAAGTGTCTCTAGTGATGACATCTTCATCGCCTTCCTCTGGAAGCTGCTCCACAGGATGCATCAAGTCTCACAGCTGGAAAATAGTTCCCTCCATCAGTCTGCAATTTTCTTTCGTTGCTTTAACTGTCATTCTGTTATTCCTAATAACATTCTTCCACGCTTCACAAGGTCTTACAAAGAATATCTCACATGTATACTGTTCATTCCAGAAACCACACAGATTACTGAGCCTCCTGCTTTAGGCTTGGATCCTACCAGTTCTTCTTACTGGGCATGACTTAGCTCAAACGCTGGCTGATCTTGTCAGGGAAGCACGGTGTACACACTGACTAGGATATTCATTTGGTGGAGTATGCATTTAATTTTAAAGCAAAAATTTGCACAAGTTTAACTCTAGTGTGGACAACATTAAGAGTAAAGCATACTTTTCCATCTTTGTCATGTATACATTTGCAGCATTATAGTTATTCTTTTTAATCCCACTAACAAGCTTTATTTGATTTACAGAATAATTCTAACCTGCCACTAGGAGCTGCATAAGCATCATACCAGTATCAGTCTATTTACACTGGCATGCCAGTGTGATTTTCCCTCTTAATAGTCCAAATGATGCACATTAGTCCAAATTGGCACGGCTTGGCTTAGTGAAAAACAGATCTTTCAGACTGCACTTCTTTCAAGAGTCAGGCCATAAACTTGGCACCTTCCTCACAGCCTTGTGAAATACTGTCCTACTTTCAGCCCCTGCCCTGGAAGAGTTTACTCAATATATCCACAGAGACTGCACAATAATTTAGACTAACTTCACTTGTCAGTAAAACTTCATTGTTTTTGGAAGATGTGACAAGTTTGAACACAGTGCAGAGTACGAGTCTTTTTAAATAAAGTGCTGTGTGCTTTTAGAAGAGGGAACAAAGCACAGTAACAAAAGAGATGTCAAGTTGACAAAACAATATATACATATTTGTCTTACTTAAAGCTCACATAAAGCCTAGGCCACCTTCTGTGCTCCAGACAACATCTATCCATGCATGGGGTTCTTTACAGCAAGGCTTTTAACCTGTCAAATAATCTTTATTTGCCAGTGTCTCCTGGGTCCTATTTAATCTCAAAGCTTATTTAGGGCAAGCAGTTCATTGTCTGCAGTATTCCTCAAATTTTGTAAAATGGTAATTATTAGATCTGCTTGCCCACATCTTTGCCTACATGCAACTTTTTCCATGTCTGAATCAGCTTTTTGCAATCCTGTGGAAAATACAGCAATAAAGAAATAGATACAAATGAATATATGGCATACATGAAAAATTATGCCCCCATAACCTTCAAGAAGGCAGAAAAATAATTTTTAATCTTCCTATGCACAAATCTCCCAAGCCTTTTAACTAGGACCCCCTTTCTTTTAGGAATTCACAGCTGTACCCTCACAATGTCTTTGGCTCTGAATCTCCTAGAAATAATGACAACATTAACTTAATGTGTGCCACAACTGCAGGAAGAATAAACATGGATTTAGTTTTTCCATAGTGTGAAAATTCTACTTCAACATTTTCTCCCAACACTACATTAACGGTGATGCAATTATTAAATTTTTCTGTGTATTACCAGGACATTGCCAGCATTTTCAGATCTATCATGATACATGTATATTGTGTGCATGCATGTTTAATTTTAACAATGGATTTATTAAATTCAAAAAATAATTTCAAAATAGACAGCAGAAAGCAATTGAAAATAACAGGAAATACCACTTATTAAAAATAAGTTCAATCAACCTGATGCAGCTAAAGGATTCACTCTGCATGATGTTTAAGGCAAAAGCTCAGACCTTCCAGACTGGCCATATTCTGAAGGTCAAATAAGCCCTTGTTTTGGCAGACCAACAGCATGATGAATGCCAGAGTCCAGATCACTCTATCATGGCTAGCCTGTGCCTTGTCCAGGTTTTTATAATGAAAGACTGAGGGAAACCAAGATGATTTTAAGAGCTAGAGTAGAATATAACTATTAATAAGACATCGCATGTCAAGTGCTAAATATATTAACATCTGCACACCATTCAGGCCGTGGAATACATCTGTACTAAACTTCTGAAAAAAAGACAGTGAAGAAAAAGAGGCCACATCATTATTTCACAGAGACACTATTTCCTATTTCCTTCCTGATCTGAAGTCTCTAAAAGGAGAGCCTGGTGCAGAATACAGTACACATTAATGTAAACTGCCATTGAGAAGGAAGGGAGAAACATTCCTATGCAAGCAAGGAGCAAAATGCTTTCAATTACTTGCTGCAGCTTAGAAACCCAGGCGACAACAGTATCTTATTAACCATGCCAGGAAGCAGACATATAACCAGCAGCACCACCCCTATCAAGCAGAAGATACAACCACAGGCACAGCTGGAATTTTACTGACCAAATCAACGAGAAAAGACAGAGGACAGTATCTATATCAATAACCAGGGCATGATGTCTTACAGATAATAGCAAAAGTTTCATCTTTAAGGTATTTCAAGAAATAACTGAAATTTTTTTTAAAAATGCAGCTATTCCAAGCTATGATTTCCATATTGCACAAAGCAAGTGTTTTGCTGCAGAGTCAAAGAGTTGAGTTGAACACACTCATTTAGACTGTGAGAACAACAAAGCAAGCCACCAAGTTTGATAAGAATTGCTGATTAAGGCAGTGGCTTTTAACCCTTATCTGTCAAGCCCAGAAAGATCACACACTACTGTGACACACCTCTTGAAAGGCCCTTAAGAACAAATCGTGCCTTTACTCTACTGCAGTCTAGTTATTAATGTGTACAACACCACTAAGTATATAAACAAAGAAAAATAAAGCCATTAAGACTAACAGGCACCATCATCTGCCCTGACAGGTTGAAAAAACAAGTTTCTGCTCTCCATAGCCAACACATTCTGACTTCCAGCTCTCATAAAAGCTCAAAAATATGCATTGGTTTTGGTTGGCTAGAAATGTAAATGCTTCTGAAAACATTTCCCAACAGGAGTTAGGATAACCACTGACTGTGGAACAAGGACTGTTAGGGGACAGCGGAAGCTCAATGTGCTCTGAGGGACAGCGGAAGCTCAATGTGCTTTCAGCTTCTCCGGTGCATTCCTTGAGAGAAAAGCATGGGGAAGAGAGGCAGACCCATGGAGGAAGGGGTCTACCTTCTAGGGGAGTGCATGAGTACGTAAGGGGGGTGGGAGCATCAGCAGGGCAGGGTGTAGAGGATGGAAGAGTGCAGAAAGTACAGGCTGGTAGCAAGAATCAGTGGTGAATGTGCTGTACAAGCATCAAATAAAGAAGGAACTCCCAGGGACCCAAGACGCTGTTGCAGAGTTTGCAATAAACAAATAGATAGAACCTGTTTGGTCCAAAAGTCTTGCAGGGAGGAGGGGGGAAGGAGGAGGGGAAGATTGCTTGCTCTAAGTTAAATATCTAGGAAGATGTACTTCAAAAATAACCTGGGTTCCCATCAATCACTTTGAAAAACAAACACATTAAAACCCACTTAAAGCGGTCTACCATCAAAAAACCCCTGCCTTTCACTACGCATAATACAGGACTCACTTAAATTATCCTTTGTGAGGCTTATAAAACATCTTGCTAACACTTTCCCCTTGTCTCCCATACTCCACAAAAATTCCATTATTATTCCTGTCTTCTGCCTTAAGAGAATAAATAATAATAAGCTCATTGTCTATGAGGTTTATGGTTGTTCAAAGCTGCCAGTCACCTGTCATTTCCAAGTAAAGTACAAACCTAAGCAGACTTGTCCTTGAGGGAGTTGTAGGGCAGCTGAGCTGGCGGTATTGACCCTAGGCTTTCTGAACGCATTCTGCCTCAGAGTTTATAATAAAAATGTTGTTTTCTCTCTGTCAAAAGACACTTCCACCAAAAAGCTCTGTGAAAGCAGCTCCCATGCTTCATATTCCTGTGTAAGGTCAGACCAGAGGTGAGGGATGCTGAACAAAGCCGTGCTTTTGCATGTTCCATAGCAGCATTCCTTCTGCCTGCTTCTTTGAGTCCACACTCCTGCCCTTTGAAGGCTCAATACATTTTAACAGCATATACAGAATAGAAAGAATAAAAATAGGAGATGTGGTCTGACAGACAGAAAATAAATATATACAATGCATAGGCTGCCGTGTGTCAAGTAAGGAAAAGGGAGAGAAGAGCAAAACCAACCTACACCGAATTGCAGAGGAAAAGGAAAGAAAGTAACAGTATGGAGGAGGATGAATGGGAAGAGACTAATACCACTTCTCAACTCGTCCTTGATCGTCTCCCAAACTCCTCTAACAATTTTTACTTCCTTTGTTAACTACACAGTACAACTGAAGCAGTCTGGTTTGAAATCACACAGGTGTTAGAAGTCCTTGGCTTTGAGTTCCTACACGTAATAGCAAAAGGCCAACAGAGAAACCACTGGAGAAGCTGATTTGGCAAGAAACACCAAGACAACCAGTATCACAGCAGGAACTAATACTTTGCTGCTTCCCTTCCCAAACTGTCTCCTCTGCTCTAGGCTAATGTTTCTCCTTGTGAGATGCAAATGAACAAGGGAGAGAGTGAGAGCTGTGTTTATTTTCTGTCACCATCACCAGCTCAAGGAACCTGAAAGGGAACTGAAAACAAGGTATGAAGTTCAGGAAATAAAATTCTTAATGCTTTGCAACCAGGGAGGAATTTTTGGTTCAGATACTTTGTTTAATATTGTGCTTAGCAGAGAAGCCCACGTAACAATGACAGTGCTACTGCTGGCATTACAGGGATGAAATAAAAATATATGTGTCAATGACAGCTTAAACAATGTGAACATAAGGTCTTGGCAGAGAAATTATTTCTTTAACCACCATTCTTTTGTATTTCTTTTTCTCTCTAGCATGATTTTTTCAGGGACTGGGTTATCCTCAGGATTGCTCCCACTGCTTCCAGTATGAAAGTCTATTGAGAGTTGCATGTAAAAAGTTAATTAGAAGTTGAATAAAATGACAACAGAGATCAAAGAATGTCTATTCCCCAAGTTCATGCCAAGATCCATTTATATATAATGTTTCATACAAAGAATATAAGTTATTTCAAGATGTTATTTTCAATAAATATTATGATAAAGAATAAAATGTTCCCATTCTCCTTTTCTAATGGTTCTATTCAAATTAAATCAAGAAGTTAAAACAAGAAAGTTAAACACAAAAGGATTACTCTGTTCATTGATACTGCCAGGACATCTTCAGTTTAGTCAGATTGGCTACTACAGCAATAGTAAAAGCAATAATTTTCCTTAAGACCCTGCTCTAAAAAGTGTGTTAATTTAAGGGACCATTTGTTTCTATTAAAGCCAAATGAAAAGGCAGTGGGATTTTAAAGTTAGCAAAATGCTTTAGATTCAGACATGGGCTAGATGCTGTCCTGATGTGGGAGGGTCTCCTGAAGTGGGATTACCTGCCCTAGTGTTGCAGCTATTCAGGCACATGCAGGGCTTTTTGCTCTCTAAGTGCATTGTTAAAGTCAAGACATGTACATTTATATAACATGTACAATAACACATTTTTCTGTGTGGTGATACTGTATTATGTTTTATAATGTAAGGGAAAGTAAGCAAAAATCCATCACAAATCTATATCCCATCATTTCTAAAAGCATTTCTAAAATATGGCACTTAATATCACATTCCTAAATGCAGCTGTAACAAAACAGGCCACAACTGGAGCAGCTTCCCACTGAATACCCTGGCAAACTGCAGCGAGCATGGCTGTCTGCAAGTCTGATACAGAATTTCTAAGTAAGAATCAAAAACTGGATACTGGAAGTCACACATTCATCATTTTAGTCTCTTTTAAAAAAAATATTGTAACATTTATTCTCATAAAGCTCATAAAAATAAATGTTTTCAACACAGTGATTTACAATACAAAACAACAGCGATTTCAGAATAACAGCACTTTGACATAAAAAGGCCATAAAGGATTGTCCACCATTTTGTTATACACAATCTATTTTGAAATTCCCAGACATGTGGGCTACCATCCCTTTCTTAAAGATTTTTTGTGTGCTCATACACTCTTTAAAATAGACCGAAGTTTATTAAAGTGCATCGAAGTGCTGAAAGAGAAGAGGCTGCAATCCATTCATGCATACAGACACTGATCTATAAACACCACCACTGTAGTGGCTTTCCATTTAAAAGAAGCCCAACTTTATTACCTTAATTTTGCTTCTATTCACTAATTAGTATTTAAAGACTTCGCAACCATTCATGCATTCTTTGCAACTAAACTCCAGTCTTACACAAATTTTTGTCTTTTCCAGTGTACAATGGAAACAGTGATTTTTACGTGAGCAGGTAAGTGGTAAAGGAGTAGTGCAGATTCGTAAAGGTATGGGTGCTGATTTGACTGACCCAGTTCCTTTATGAAAACCTAGCTAAACAGAGAAAAGCCATTCTGGATCATAATTATAATTACAGCTCTCCTGGTCAATCTTAGTGAACCATCATTTCTTCATGCTGACATTTTAGCTTGCCAAAAAGTAACATCAACCCTGGTAACTTGCTAGCTCCCCCTACAACTTAGAATTTTGCCAGCCCATTGTAACTTTTTCTTCTCCTGCCAATTCAAGCCAGTACACTGAAAATCCTCATGACAACCCAGAGAGGACAGTACCTTATACCTAACAGTGACACTGGCAAAGATCAAGGATGGAGAAGGAAATGTTAATTTAGTTGATGAGTTCAGCAGGCAGATATTAGGCAGATGTCACACATTACACACATATGTGCTCCTATTTCTACCACCCCCAGCCTTTTACCCGATAATTTAGGCCAATCATCCAAACCCATGAAGCACCACGGAGTAAGGCACAGCAGTCAACTCATCCACAAGATAGGATGATTAGCACTTAGAACGAAACTCTGTGAACCTCTATCATTATTTTAATGACACTTTATGTGCTAATTTTAAATACAACAGCTGCTTCTCTCAAGTTCTTGCTACTGGATTTTGCTAAAGATCACCTTTAACATTACAACATAAATTTAGTGACATCATACATAAACAGAAAACATTCATTACCACCTCAGTGAACAGTAATATTTGTGGGTTTGGGGATTTACCTTTAAAACATTCTATACGAACTGGCTAAAATCAGAAAATAAATAGTGGTATCAATTATAGGAGAAATTGTCGACGAAGGATGTTGGACTCCAGGCTGCACTCCAAAATTGTTGTTTATTGCATCCTGGGTCGTGGGTACAGAGAGCAAGCCTCTAGCTGCCAGCCACAGCTAGAGACCTGAAGCCTGAAGCCAAATTCCGACCATTTATAAAGCATTATATACTTTGCTGAATACCTTGATATATGACAACCAATCAACAATACCTTTACATTTGCATATAGCCTTTCATAGCCACTTTTACTACCATATTATAGTCATTACTATTCAATTACACAACTAAGTCGGGTACGCTGTAAGCTTGGAGTTGCTTTTTCAGCTTTCTTAGAGTGGAAAATTCTTAAACCTTTATTCTACTTACTAGATCAACCTTTATTTGTTTGTGGTATCTTTTCTGCTTGGTAGAAGCATCCTTTTGTTTGTGGATGCTTATTCTTTGCTCTAGCCATAAAATCTCTTACCAACTCAACATAACCTTTGCCTTCTTCAGCTACTGAGTGACCACTAGTTCAGCAGGACATCTTGTACCCTATCTCAAAATTTGCTTTTATTTCTATCTCCTTCTCAGTTTTTTCATTCAGAGATCTTTCTGCCTTCATATCTGTGAAACTTTCCTGTCAAACTTTCATCCTCCCCAACAACCAATACTGGCAGAAAAGCCAAATCAGCATGAAACCAAGGCATTTAAATTATTTAAAAAGTCTCTGGAGCTGTGCTTACACTTTAAATCCACATTTTTTCCCCCTAGGAAAGGGCTAAACAGTTAATTCCATTTAGGAGACACTACACTTAAAAATGAAGCAATAAAGACCCTGGATAAAATATATCTTCACTTTGACCTCAGAAATGCCTCCCAAATAAAGTATCATCTGACCTGTCACTAGAGTTTTACAAAACAACAGTTTTTCTCTTCTTCAAGAACATTGTGCAAGGAAAACAAATTCATTTCCATAAAATTTAATTTACATTTGATATTATCTACTATTTATCAAGTAATTTGAGTTTATCAAGAACTTAACAAGAGAAAGCTACTCTGGAGAAACTAAATCTTAAGGCGAGCTCTTCACAAAATGAATTTCATGATCATTTCCAGCTCTTGAAGGAAAAGGTTCTGTTAATCTGGGTTCAATTCACCACGGCCTGATGGCCAGCACTGGTCTGGCTCCACTTGTCATGAAGCATTTCCCTGCTGTCACACACGGCTGCTGGAAGCAGTCAGCAAGAAGGAGAAATGATTCTGCAGGCAATTATGTGTCCTCCCAGACGAGTTTCAAACAGGAGAGAGATTTTGAACTAAGCCCATGCAGAACAAAGCACAGCTACGCAGTGACCCACGTTTCATCTGGACTGCTGCATTTGATGCTAAATGGAGACTATGGGGATTTTTTACTGTATGCAGCCACATAAACCCATGCAAGGGATCAGGGTCGTGGCTTACTGGGACTAGAATTTTTACTGCCACCCAGAAGCACTGCTTTTCCACTGTGGTAGGTGACAACACCCTCCCCAGACCCATTGCAGGCATATTTTCTATTACAGCCATTTGAAACATTCACTAAAACTGGCAGATATTTTCAAGGTTGTTGCAGCACCTGAAAGCTGACAAGCTGAACGCAGATGATTTCTGCTGCTAAAACATTTCGAGGAGGAAAAAAACGTGGCATGCTAATATTACCAGGGATAACTATACCTCTGACTTCCCCTGGTCTCCCCAAATACACTCCTCATTAGCCTGCCTTCACCTTTGGTGTCTAGCCACCATCTCTCCCTAGGCATTAGAGCACGAAGGATGGAGACTGCCCTGCTCTTGGGTTTGAATGCTGCTCCCCAGCTAGCCATGCCGAACACTATTCACTCTAGACCAACAAAGTCATAAAATCAAATTTTAGTAACTGCTGTAAAGTAAGGTTCAACAAGATATTGCCATCTCTGGTCCTGCAGAGTATCCTTTACGCTTTTGAAAAATTTGTACACTGATGTGGCCTAAAACTAAGGCAACTTTATTTTCAAGTATGAACAGTAAATGTTAAAAAGGTGTGTGGATGTGGCACCTGGGGGACATGGTTTAGTGGTAAACAGGGTGGTGCTGGGCTAAGGGCTAGACTCAATGATCTTAGAGTCTCTTCCAGTCTTAATGACTGTATGATTCTCATAAAGATTGCATTTGTAGATTTGTATTATTACAACCTGTAAGTGGGCTATCCACCATCATTTTGTCCACTACAGCCTTCCCAGCAAGCGAGTCCAGCCTGAACACAGACGCAGTGAACTGATGCATATACCAGTGTGCAAGCTGGCTACAAATTTAGAAATTTGACTGATAGAGCTCACCTTTGACAACAAAACAACATACCATGAACCTCTCAGCTCTCTGCTGATGTGAGCCTGCTAGGAGAAGCCATGAACATCATATTGAGCGCTACACTTGCGGCTGCTCATTGGATCTATAACTGGGGGAAGACCTGAGCCAAAGTCCTCTGAATGTGGGACCAAGAGTTTGAGAGGCCAAAAAAGCAGAAGGAACATGATTGCATCATCTTCAGACAAGAAGACTTCATTCATTTCTCAGATCTTTGATTTATGGTAAAATGCAAAAGTGAAGGTGATAGAAGATGACTTGTAGCATTAGAATCAATGTCCTATTTCCCCTATTACCTTTTTACAAAACTATTAAGTTTAAAGCTACTGCTTGCTTTGACACTGGGGTCCAAACAAGTATTTCCGTGGCTAAGTGAAAAAGAGGGCTGAGGTTTCTTTGGAATAATAACAACAAAAACCACCAAATGAAAGCAAACAAGAAAGCCTGAAGCTACTCGCTTTGCTACAGTCAGTCTCTCCCCTCTTTTTCACGCCTCCTCTCACTGTTTCTCTTGCATGGCCGTCTACAAAACCTTAAACTTAGCCCCCCCACCCCAAAGCACTGTCACTACAGATTTAATTTTTTTTAATTGTAATACAGCAGGCAAGGAGTAGTATAAAGGGAGACTCTTTCTTTTTTTAATGAAAACAAATGAATTAACTCCAATTGCATTCTCTGAAGCAAAAAGCAACTGGACAAAAAATGGTGTAAAGCTGTGCCTGGGGAGGTTTAGATTAGAATACAGGAAAAATTTCTTCACAGAAAGGGTTGTCAAGCACTGGAACAGGCTTCCCGAGGAAGTGATCGAATCACCATCACTGGAAGTATTTAAAGGACACGTAGATANTTTTTTTTTTTTTTTGGTGGGGCTTCTCTTTAAGAGATGACAAACCCCTCAAAAGCAACAGCACAGCTGCAGAATTTGTAATGATCAGGGAATTTCAATAAAACTCCCTGCAGTTGGGAAGTACTACCCACTTACAAGCAATGCAGCCCTCCATATGAATGCTTATCGCTGCCATGCAAAACGCTGTGCTACAGAAGCACAGATGTTTTGTGCAAACCAGAGCTCATGAAGTGGCAGCCAAACTCCAGCCTGCCCATTCTGCGTACAGCCTGTACGAAATGCAGTGGTCAGCCATTTCGAGCAAAGATTTGTGCCTAGGATAAAATCACTGAAGCTGTTGAGGTCCACAGGGCAATGGGCAAAGACAGAGAGCCTGAGCAGGCTGCCTTCCCCCACCACTGCTCCCGCAGGAAGCCACAGGCATGCCTGGAAAGGCCTAGATTGTGGCAACTCTGGTGTGATGAGATATGTCACTTCTGATAGATGCCCAGCGGTTTTTCATCCCCTGCTTAGACAAATGTCTGGTATCTGGATAAAAGCCAGCTGGTGTGGATCCAACTCGGATAAACTGGAACTATTGGCCAGCACAGGGATGCACTGGGATGAATATCCGGATGCAACATCTGTTCCCTATTGCACATCTTCCCAAATCGTCATTGATCGTCAAACATTAGGCTCCCCTTTGTTCCAAGATTAACCCAGCAAACAGATGTGTTAGCCACCCTCTAAGAGAGAAGGGTTTGTCTGTACAGGACACAGCCCATGTTCTTAAAGAAAAAGGCTGACAACCAAGGTGCCCTCCAATTCAGCAGAAACAGAGAATGCCAGAGAACAAATGAATAGTCATCTAGCAAAAAAAAAAAAAA
>VYZQ01002354.1:33421-64599 GCA_013400655.1 Mystacornis crossleyi | reverse complement strand
AACAACAACAAAAAACCCAAACAAAAAACAAACAAAAAAACCAAACACCAAAAACAAAACAAAAAAACCCCAAACAAACAAACAAATCCAGGTTTGGGAAATGAATTTATTTTAAATTCCTAAAGATGGGAAGTAGGAAGAGAAGATAATTGTCTGTATCAGAACTAGAAACCTGTGTACCTGTGTGTTAGACAGGAGATGTCAGAACAAATAATGTATAGGGAAAAATTTAAGCTGAAAATAATAAAAGTACTGGGCTGAGAAGAAAAGTATAATTAGGTAGTTAAAATGCATAATTAAGACTTGTTGAAAAAGGAGTATGACTAAGAACAGTTTAGGGGATTATATAGAAATGCTTTTCCTAGTTTACGAGTCACTGATATTTCACTGATATGAGAGAACATAGAAGTAGATGGTGATGCACAGAAACCACAAACTATCACCTAAGAGATCTACTATAAGAGTTTAAAGCCTTCCAGAAAAAAAACGTGTTTGGCAAAATTAAAACCCAACAAAATCTCTGCAGTACTTTTAGGAAGAAGAATCACAACTGTCAAAAAAACAATGGATGACATAATATATTATGATGATAACACTGTATTTCTAAATCAACAATAATTTAGAATGATGTTAAACAATGATTGCAAGGTAGGGAGTCCACTATCAGTAGGTCTAGGTGACTTTGATTCAACAGCTAAGCCAAAAATCTCTTGGATCATTAATACTGATTTTCAGTAACACTTTTGTAATAATGTTCATTTTCCATTACTAAACATTTTTTAAAAATTAAGATCAATATTTATCTACAGGCTGCTCAAATTTAAATAGGATTAATTCCTTAATTTATGGAAATCAAAGGCTTATGTTACACAAGTCATACTACAGAATCACTGCAGACATTTTTCAAGTATTTGACTAGACTATTGAAGACAACCAGAGCAAACAGTGATAAACAGGTAAGATAAAGGGACATCAGGCAGTTCATTCCAGAGATACACACGGTGTATTTAAAGTAACTAACAGGTACACAGAGGTAACCATTACTGCTGAACTGCACTGCTGTCAAAGCCACCAACACACAATGGTGCCGTACAGGAATTCTCCAAGGCCCCAGAACAGATGATGAAGGGCTGAGAAAGCCACGTGAAGGTGAGGCAGCAGGCCTGATGCACTGGCCAACAGGCCAGCTGCCCCATGGAGTGCCAGAAAGTGGCAGGGAGGCACATCCAGCCCCTGCTGAGGGACAGACAGGCAGTGAGGGGGCATGGCAAAGGGAGGAGAAACCCCCGGCCGTGCCGCTGATGGTGCAGAGCTCTGGCCTCTGGCAGTGCCGATCAGCTGTGAGTCATTTTGAGCACCATGAAGCACCACCATGGCTTGGGGTCACCAGGACTGCGGCTGCCCTCAGCAGGGCTGGAGACAGTGTCCCTGGCATTGCCCTGGTCCTGAGCCCAGCCCAAAGGAGCAGGATAGGCTTCAGTGTCTCTTCCTTAACCCCCCGCCCAACACCAAAGGAACAGCAGCAGCACCACCCATACTCTCAGGCTGGACAGAGAGGGGCCAGTCTCCTACATGGTACCAGGCAAGCTGCACGTAAATTATGAGATTTGGCCAAAATAGTATTGGGGAGTTATCATGAGTTTACCAGACACCTGCATGAAAGGAACAGGCACCTCAGTTTGGGAAAGCATGGTCTGCATGGTCAGCTAGAAAAACTCAAATTAGATGGGATATTAGGAAAAATTTCTTCAAGGAAAGAGTTGTAAAGCATTGGTACAGGCTACTCAGAGAAGCAGTTGAGTCACCACCCCCAAATGTATTTAAAAGATGTGGAGATGTGGCACTTAGGGTCATGTTTTAGTGGTGCACTTAGCAGTGCTGTTTTAATGGCTGGACTCAGTAAGTAAATACTAAAGGCCTTTTCCAACCAAAATGATTCTGTGACACTATGATTCTACAAAGATGCTATGTACGTGCAAAGAGTACCACAGAGGGAGCACTACAAAGCCCTTTCACACTCTTCCCCCTCCCTCCATCCCTTGAAACCTCTATAAAATTCCAAATTAACTGTGGGAGAAAACCCATCCCAAAGCAGTTCACATTTAAGGACAGGACCCTTATAAAACTGAAAGTCATTTCCGTGCTCTCCTGGAAGGCAGACGTGATTAAGGAACTGACACTGATTTCATTATCTATGCCATGCTTACCTCTGTATAAGCAGACACGGGGCTGCGCCAGCCTGCTAAGTGCATGCGCGTAATCCTCACGCAATACATGAATGAATTGCCAGTGTCTTTCCCTAAGAACCAGCAAATACGGGAGGGAGAGCCACAACCACAGACAAAACCTAAGAACAAAGCAGAGAAAGAGGCTGGAAGAAGCACATTCTCTGAAAACACGTGGGAACAGGTCCATAAGGAGCCACTGCTGGAAACAAGCAGTCTTCCTGGGGAGGAGGGACAAGCCATGGCTGTAGTCGTCGGCAAACAAACGTGAATGCTTTCTTGTACATAGGGAAACACAGAGCGACCCACTTCCCTTACCCTGCCCTAGTCATAGAGGGAGGAGTAGGACTCTTCCTGCAGCCTTCAGAAAGATGCAGGGCAAGGCAGCAGCTCCATCTTTCCCTGTGCTTGGAAATGATTGACAGTTTATGTGAACAGGCTTGCACAACCCAGTGTGTGTGCAGGAGTATGTTTATCTTCTGCTACAAAATTGAACAACTGCTGGTACTGCTGTTCTGGGAGAGGCCACTGCATAACAATTCCGTCTTTTTTCCCCTGAATTTCTCAACCATTTCAACTTCTAGCAAAGTTAAGTTGCCTGAAGTTGCCCAGCTCCAGGCATGTACAACAAAGATACATAAAAAAGGCATGTACAAAAATATCCTGTGCATTAAAGCCTGATGCACAACTATTTCTGCTCTAGTAAATTTATTTTTGCATAAATGCAAATAGATGGTAGGAGTTTCCTAGCACTCTTAGTAACAGCATGAAGTATTTATTACACTTTTACTTCCCTTAACTGCAAAAAAACCCCAATCCATGTCACCTCCCAAGGATGCACTCTCTTCTTGTCATACCGTAAAGTCAATAATGAAGACCAGAAGTTTGAAACATAGGTTTTGCATCCTGGGCCAGAGGTGGCAGATGAAAAGCACAAACAGGCAAGAACATGAATAATATTGCCCACCAAGATGACTCACCAACATTCCCCAAACGCGCACAGCTGGCACACAGTCACTTGGCACATACTCAATTGATATGCATTGATATAGCATTTTGTTTCCTAAATTAAAGGTTTTCATGTGTTCTCAGTTGCAGAATACGCAACCAGATAAGCACATGCAGGCACAAAAGATTACAAGAGAAAACAGGAAAACAGAACAGGCAGCAAAATATATCTGAAACGTACCAAACAGTAGCATCATTTGCCTGTGCCCCAGGGAGATCTGAACTGTTTTCTGCGCAGAGGCTACTAAACAGATAATTATTTATTGGAAAGTTCATACAGCATGATTACAGCTGGTAAGCTGACAATAGTCATAATACTGGTAAGTTGACTTACCAGTAATTACCAATTACAATCTCTACTTACCAGAAGAGAAACTGCATCCACACAATCAAACACTGGAACTAAACCTCATAGTTTCAGCAGGAAGAGTGAAGAGGTTAAGCAAGGCAAACCATCCCTGCCTTAGGCATAGAAGTTCCGAGGACCCCCTTGCAAGCCAGACAAGCTCCAGTGAAGCCAGAGAAGGAAAAAAACACCCACTTCAGCACCTCTGCATCAAAAACCCACTCAGCAACACAGTGAAGTTACACTCACAGGGCATTGCACAGACCTGTATAAAGCAAGGGACCCTCTTCTCTCACAGGCTCTCTGATCAGAAGGGATGCAAGAGAAACTGATATTCAGTGTGATCATTTTAACCTTCAGAATTACTACACAACTGAATGAATACAGACAGATCTGCAGCACATCACAGCAATTACTCCTGCTTTCATTCTTGATGGATATGGTCAATTCTCATCTTCCACAGGACTGTAGAGACCAAGACACCTCTCTGAACCCCACAACTGCATCATGCTGGCTCAGCTCCCAGTGATGCATCAGAAAAGGGATTGAATACACCACCTCAGAAGGCTGAGTCTACACCTTCTGAAAATATAAGACTTCAGTGGGAACCACCAATTCTTGGTTTGCAACTCCCTCCAGGAAAATGGGGGAAGTAATAGACCTTCTCTCATATGTGATTAGTACAGAACATGTTTGTAAAGCTGCTAAAATAAACCAGCTGTTTGGTAAAGTGTGATATTCTAACAACACACTCTGATGCAGTTGTCTGGTTTATGTGGAGATATTGTACATATTCTGAAATATAAATTACATTCATTTTACTGGAAACTTTCAAGTGATGTTTCATACAAACTCTAGATTAGAACTGGACTGATGACAGTTTGGAACACAAAAAGTAAACAAATGAAGATTTTAAAGGGGGGAAGAGTTTGAATGTAAAGAAACAGATCATGCTGAAAAATAAAACTGTAATAAATGTCTTTTTGGGTCAATCTGAAATATTATTTTTGATCCAAAATGCAATGCTTCCTTTAATTTTCAAGTTATTTAATCCTTAAAAACATGTTTTCTTTAAGGAAAAAGAAATACAGCAAAAAGCTCCAAAATATTTTGAAAGGAAAGAGGACAGATCTAATTTTGAAAATGCTGAAATAAGACTGCAGCATCTGGGGAAATCATCTTTCTTTTTCAGCCAAAATTACTGGCAGTAATCATCCTTGAAAATGCACATACTTCTGATCTCTAACTCTGCTTCTCAGCAAATTTATGACTTGTCAAAGAAGACTCTTCCCAGCTTTATTCATAAAGACTGAGGTAATTATCACTTTCTCAGCCTATGTAAGAGTGAATGTGTTGCTAATCAAGCCGGTGGGAATTAGAAGAGATACAAAGCAGTTTGCACAACTCTCACAATTATTCTAGTGAATTGTAAATTATATTAGAGCATCACTTTCAATAGCAGCGATATAATCCCTCCCCAAAACTAAATTGAACAAGAAATCACATGCGACATGAGAACTACCAGAGAAAATGCAACAAAACACCTTTCTTCATCGACAGACAAAAGGGCCATATCCTGCAATCCCATTACAAATCTGACAGCGCAATATCCTAACTGATACTAACACAGATGAACTGGCAGGGTGAGTGGTGGTTTAGTTTTGTCATTTTATATCTGTTTTCAGGCAATGTGACCTCATCTCTTAAATGCCATAGTTGGCTAAGTTGGTATTTTCCAACGTCTGTAGTTATACCCAGATGACTCATTTAAAATGACTGCTACTAATATGTGCACCAGAGGCATTGCTTTCTATAAATGTCAAGTATCAGTGATGCCCAATAAAACAAGCTTCAAGCACTTAACGCTGTGTACAATAGGTTGATTAAAACTTTCTGAGAGTATTTTATACCCAACAAGGAATTTGTCAACTCTGAAAGGTGCAAAAGTACTACTGTTGCTTAGAAAACAAAATTTCATTTCTGTCAATTCATGACTGCTACAACTGAAAGCTGATTTTTCAGCTAAAATACATTCTATTTGATAAATACATTTATAAAGCACATATATAGCCTTTTCTTTTCACTGGGTTTGGTCTTACCACAGTATTTTGGCATTCTTGTTAGGCATTAATCCTGTTCAGGAATGTACACATGGTAGATGGTTCTGCATTAATAATGGAAAGCCAGGTGGCACATACTGGATTCTGGGACTCCCATGTTGACCCAGGTACACTGGGAAAAAGCATCCCACCACTGTTCAAATAATGCTCAGATTGCTCTAATGGTCTTTGCCTTTGTTCCATCTATTTATGGACAGTAAGAGATCAACAAAACAATTTTGCGCCCAGGAATGCGAGCATTGTACTGGGGTATGGGGCATCATACCACTTCTCTTTTCTGATACAGGACATTTGGGTTTGTCCTCTCTTGATATTATTGTACACCAATAAAATATCTCATAGTCAAAATTATAACTGTCTAATCGTAACTAATCTTTCCAACACTTAAAAGAAATTAGAGAACAATGAGGTACAAAAAGCTTCAAGAAAACGAAGTTCCCTTTTCCACTGAAATATCTCACAATCTACTAGAACCATAAAACTACACAGATAATATTTCCAAATAAACTAGTTGAGAAACTTAATAATTCAGCACTGTACTTAAACATACCAAGCCAGTGAGATTTAAGCAAGCCTATAAAGTTCAATTGTGTGCACTTAAATGCTATCCTGAATTGGAGGTGGTTGTCTCAATCCAGTATCTAAATAGTAACTGTAATATATTACAGTGAAATCTTGCAAAAACTTTCTACAGAAATGCTGCTATGCTTCATTATGCAAATATATATAGTCAGGAATGCCTTGCAGGAACTCTTAAATTGGCAAGGATACAATTTCCATTATATCCTATCCCACACAGCTGAATGTTGGCAGATAAATTTCCACACAACATTTAAGATGAAGAAAAACAACAACAAACTTCAAACTTTGCAGAGGTGCAGTTTCCATCTGCCACATTCTATAAAGACAAATGCCAGTGAAAACCACATTTGTTTTTATTTTACCAGAGAATATGAAATATCAGCAATGAGATTCAAGACAGCTTGAAGGATAGATTTAATGTTGATGCTGGAAACCTACACAGAGACTTTGTAACGGCTTTTACGCCTTCAGATTCCCATAATATGACCCTAAAAATCCTTGCTCAGTGCCACCAGCCTCTGAACGCATGCATCTCTCCACAGAGAGAGCAAACACAATTTCCATGTAAAGTGAGGTCCCATTAATATTTTAAAAAATCAGTTTCTGCACCTTTTTTTAACAGGATGAAGCAGCTGGAAGCATTTGATCATAACTTAGAAATTTCAGGAATCCCTCTGCCTTAGTAAGTCTATCATATCCTTGTTGAGTTTATTCTGAAGGGGTTTTTTTGTTTGGTTGGGTTTTTTCATTTGTTTGGTTGGGGTTTTTTTGCCAGGAAGTTTAATTAAATCAAACCTTAAAGGATTTTAAGAAAACCATTTGTCACTGACTGGATAAACTGCCTATTAAAGGAAATGCAACCCACTGTTCAGGTGGCATTTCAGGAGAAGGATACAAATTTGGTTTTACCTGCAATCTCTTTCATGTGGAACAGTGAAATATTCCCAGAAGGAGAAGTCCAAAGAGACCCTTCTCCAGGAAGGCCAAGTTCCTGTAAGATGCAAGGGTACAATTTTTCTTCTGCTTTCTCTCATCTTTGCCCAAAACCTTGTCAGTACACATTCCATTACTGTGTACCACGGCAAGAAAAAGAGTACACACTATCACAACCACTGCAGTGGTGTGACTCAGGGACTTCTTTTGTCATGTGCAGGTGGAAGGTGTAGGTTTGAATCCTTTCGGATTAAAGAGTGGAACCTAAGTCCCCACATACTGAAAAAATGGAAAATCACACAGAGGGCACACAGATTTTTAAGGAAAAGAGTGGCTTCTTCCATTCCCTGTCTTATGTAAGTTTCTTAAGAAAGGGTATGTATGGGCATGCACCTTCAGAAGAGAAATGCACAGGCTGGGGAGCTGGGGTGGAAAACACTGAATTTCTGCGGCCTCAAGAGAACCTCCAGCTCACCACACTGTCAGAGTTACCTGCTGGCTAGTTCAAGCTAAATCCAAGTGGTGTGCCAGCAACAAATGAGCTCTTGCTGACATCTTAGTTGGGATGAGACCTCACCTTGTGATGGCCAACTCTCTTGCACACTTGGTAGAGAACTTGGGCTTCTGACAGGAGCCCTGTGAGTTCAGGGTCAAGCATACTAGGGATGCACCTACTTTCCCAGCATCAAGGTAGAGATCTAGTCCAAAATGACAAAACTAACGCGGGTACTTATGCCTCTAAATCTCAGTGAAAAACCCTGATAGATTTCACCTGCCAGCTTTTCCACACTTCTTGTTAAAAGTATTTATTGCTTATTTTCCCTATAATTTGTCATACTTGATTGAGTAGTTCCTTCAAACAGAGACTTTTTAAAGAACCCAAACTTCCTTTGTTCAGAAATATTACATATAGAACTGCTAAAACAGTATCAGCTACATTTCCAAATCTTACACATACTATGGATTTCTAGTATTACATTTATTAGTCCAAATTATTTTATACACAGGTAAAAGCTGCCTCAAGTTATTCCCTCAAGTACATCCTTATTTTCTTAACAGGCAAATACCTAAAGGCTGTTAAAATGAATTTATTAATTAAACATACCACGGAATACAGTAAAAGTTTTATCACTGCCATTTTATTTACCACTAGAATTCCCAGTGTTGCACTAAAAAAAACTTAGAGCACAGGCTCTAAGGCCTGTTGCTCTTGCAAACAACCTTCCTCGCTAGAAGCCAATCTACAGAAGTCTGAAATACCAGGAAAATGACAAAGATTCTTACACATGACTTGAAAATACAATAGATAATGAAACCACAACAGTGTTAAAAAAACCAGACAGGCCAAAGTGTGGGGTTTTTTTGTTTTGTTTTTTTTTTTTTTTTTTTTTTTTTTTTTTGGTTTTTTTGTTTGTTTGTTTGTTTGGGGGGGTTGGTTGTTTGTNACCGTTAATCTCAAATTAAAGCAAGAAGAAATCCAAAGTGCAACATGTCCCAGACTCCTAAAGTTCTGCAGAGGAAATGCAAGTGTGAAATTGGAGCTCTTTTGAGAAGGTTTTGAAAACTTAAATTCATAAAACTTACACTAAAAACGCTACTATTTGTTTCAAAGGGGATTTGGTTCAACAAAATAGGAAAAACTAAAACCACAGAATATCGGCAAGTTGAAGGATGACTTGCAGAAGCCCCTAACTGCAAACTAAATACTTTTGCCAAATCTTGCTGTGATCTGTGAGAATGTTCTTTATTGTACAAACCTGAAGATGTCATAGTGCCTGAGCTATTGCAGTTGGACTGGATATACATACTTAGATGTGGGGAGGGGATTTGTAAGGCTGAAAAAAAAGACACTTGCCATATGTCAAACGCTGGTCTAATCCTCAGCACGTGCTTCTGCAACAGCAACTCAGAGTATAATGGGTGTCACCAAGTAAATTTTTCAATGTTCTTTCATTGTAGTTTGATTCTCTTGGGGCTGATTTTGCCTATAACAAGTTTCGTATCTCTCAGAATGTGCAAAAAGACAAAGCATTATGTATATGCATGCCATATGTGCTTTCATGTATGCATATAAATGTATATCCATTCAAATATCTCACCTACTAATATACGTTTACTGTCTTAATACCTGCATGAATATGGTACACAGTTTTTTAACAAATACCAAAGATGGTCATAGTAATGGGCAAGCAAAATGCTGCAAAGCCACCAAAAAGACAAAAGCAGAATGCATAATGAAGTGAAGTGCTGCTTCTTCCTGCCAGTAATTAAATTTGCATAAAAGCAACTCCAACCACTATCATTTATCATTTCTGGGGATGGAAATCTACGGCTGCATGTTACATATTCTATCCAATTAAGAACCCTACCAAAGCATTAGAAACGTTTGTTTTAGCATATACAGTATCCTTGAAAAGTTTTCAAGAAATATGAAAAACATACAACTACATCTCTTGCAGTACTTCATAATTTACCAAGCACTGTAAGTTTGAAAGGGAATATCAATGCAATTGGCTGCCAGCCTAATCTCCCGAATGACCTGCATTTCACAGTTGTTAACACAGTTATCAGAATCACACTACCACCAGAATTCTGCCGAAATGAAGTGGGAACAACAGCAAAATGCTTCTCTATATTCATTTTAATGTGATTTTTTCCAATGAGTTTTACTATTTCTATTCAGATACAAGCTGCAGCAGTATTTTCACTGGAGTGCAATTTTTCAAATACTTACGCAGATGCTTGGAGAATCAAACCCTGCAAGACTAATTAATGTACACAAAATTCAGATAAAATTATTCATATATAAATAACTTTTGAAAGAATTAACACATGCGAACATACCGAACGGCTCATGCTAATACACAGAAGATAATTAAAACATAGACTTATGAAGTAAAACTCATTAAGAACCAGCTATAAAACAGAATGTGATCTTGTTTGAAATCTTTCATCTCAGTCTTTGAAAATTTTCCTCATCCCAAGGAATTTAGCTTCTTACTAAGGCTGGGAATAATTTAACCACCAATTAGAATGTCATCTGAATGTCTTATATACAGCACTCTATCTGTGGCAGAGTAAAAATCCCTGTATTAAAAACTGCTAGCAAGTAAAATGTCAGAATTTTATACTTTACGGTTTAATAACTTTGTTCAGAATGAGTCCAATACTTAATCTGTGCTCAAGCACTACTTCTGCATGTACAGAAACAATGAGTATTTGTAATTTTTTTAAGTCCTTGCAAATTTGTGTGTCACAGAAATACAAAAGGTCTTCCAGTGTTAACACCAATGTTAAGCTCCAGCCTGGAAAAAACGACTGAGCCACTTATTACTTCATCTACGGTACTCCTCATTCAGAAGCTAAAGCTGAGTAGGGCATAAAATGAGTTTTTCAAGGTTCCTTCACAGCTTTTGGGACTCATTCTGCCTTTAACAACTTTTAAAACCCTCATGATGCTCAAAAACACACAACAGGTCCTTTCATGGAAACCTGTATCAAACTGAACTTGTATCAGCTTAATATTCTTCTTTACCCTTGATGCCTACACCAAACAGTTCTGGGAGGCCATGAAAAACTGTCAAAGACATGGTGACTTGCCAGTCATCTTTCAACCAAAATTCTTCTATGATTCTCTCTCCACCTCACTACCTGTTTTTAAGGTAACAAAAGGTTACTCTAACCTCCAAATAAAATACACAAGCATTCATTAATATCACATGCTTCCCATCTTTCAGATTTTGTAAAAATATGGTTGATGTTTCCCACTGTGTATAATTCCTTGTGGAATTCTATTTTTCAACACTGAAAAACAAAATTATTTCTGTGAAAAACTGGTAATTAATCACAATCAACTGTCACAACTAATTTAACTTTAATTCTTTGAAAAGTAGTATTCTTTTTCTATACAGTCCAAGTAAAAATATACATTTTAATTTGCAGGTGAAGAAAGCAATAGTATACCTAATGTACTTTTTTTTTTCCCCACAGAGAAAGGAGATTTCCCAGCTTTAGAATACTAAACTATTGCTTCTTTCTACAAAGTTATTTACAACTCTGCATGAAATAGAGATATGTTTGGCATTATTTTTCAAATGCTTTCATTTACTGGTATTTCTTTTATATGAGTCCTAACAGTTTACAGGACTACATTTAAGTGTTTCAATTGAGAGGACGCATCTTTAGGAAGAACTCATCATATCTGTTTTCCCTCTGTACAGAATGCATCAGACCTTATAAAAAAGCTGAGGTTACTTCAAAGCTGGGGGTAAAAAAAGAGCTTCTTCCTTGGAAGAAGGAGTTCGCTGCACATTCTTAATACATTTCAGAAAAAAAGATGAATGGACAAACAGAGAAGCCATTGTAGCACTACAACAACACGACTGGTACAAAAGGAAGAGAGAACTGCAGTATAACACTATTAAGCTGGTACAGCTGCCTACACTTACAGCAATGGTAAAACTGCTAACATGGTGTAATTTAATGCAGTGTAGCTTTCCTATCATCCTAATTTCCAGTTCTATTCCTTTTCATATCCATCCTTAAGATTATTAAGGCAATTTGTTAGTTGTCATCACTATTCTTTCAAGTCTTGGCTTAAGTACACGATACAATTCACAATGCTAGGATGCGGCAGCAACCATGCACTGAGCAGAGAGTTAGAAACCAACAAATAAATGAAATCCACAGTTTAAAGTTTTGGGCTGCCACAAGGAAAGCTGCATATATCCCCCAGGAAATTAAAGCTGTTATCAATTACTTTGTTACTTAACAGAATCGTCCACTTTTATCACAATTGTACCAAAAGCCCTGTAAGTCCATATCAGTACTTAATGATGCATTTAGGAAACTAACATTGCATTAATAGTTTGAAATGTTGCACGTTTGGAAAGAGTTGAATGACTTTGGGTCTATCCTCTGCCTCAGGAAAGACATAACAGTATATGCCATTCTCCTGACTGATATATGCCTCCACAGACAGAATTTCAAAATTTCTACACATAACACAAATTACTCAACATATGGGTGAAAATGACATTATTTTACACTGGGTGACATATCCACTGGGTGGATATTGAATGGCTATTTCCAACTGCAGCAAGACTTTACTTCCTGAAACATTTAATTTATCTTTCACTAATACCTAGTGCAAAGCAACTAGGATATCTAGTGAAAAGATGCAACTTGACAGAGATCAAAACAAAATTCAATGGCAAAGAAGTACTTCTATAGATACTTGTTTCCTAGTAGTCAAACAAAAATTCACAATCTGGAGATACTGATGTCTTCTCAGCTAACACCTCTCACTCGGAGTCCTTCTCCTTACAGCTGCTTCTGGAAAGCTCATTTGCTGCCTTGCACTTGAATGTCAGGACCCAGAGTCAAGGTCGGGGATTACGTATCTTTCCTTGGCTCCCAAAATTTTAGGCAGGAAGTGTGCCCAGGCAACATGAGGCTCTACTCATCCCCATCAGAGTCATCCTCGCAGTGTTTGTTTCCTGTGGTGGTCTAAATCCAGAAAGCTCCACAGGCAGTGAAGGGGAATTAAAGCACAGAAACCTCACACTCAAGTCCTGAGGTGAAATCACGGCACCCTGGCTCAGAAGCAAACTACCACAAAGCAGGATAACATTTCTAACCTTACCTTTAGAAGGCTCTAAGAAAAAAAATGAAAGGATACGCATCAAATGAGTTTTGCTACATCATGCCCTAGACTATCTATTGTATCACTATCTTTGTCTAATATCCCTGGACAGAAGATGAAAATAGACTGGAAACTCACTGAGAGCCCATGGGAACTGCTGAGTATAAAGAGGGGACTTGGTTGCACCACAGCAGTTAAAGATGCTTTCCTTGTATTTTATCCAAGACACATGGCTTCATAGTTTGTGTATGCAAATAGGAGCCACTCCTACTCCTGAGGTCAGGGTTGCTTTGAGAAAGGAGAAAATACCTACAGAAAAGAAATGAGAATGCAGTGTACACAGAAGCTGTTACCTTTTAACTTCTTTAATATACAACCACAATTGCCTTAAGGCACAAATATCACTCACTCTTACACTATAAAAATAATATCTGATAATTTGAGTTATTTTCTGCACAGCAAACTAGGAGACAAAATTCTGGCATCTTATAAAAACCAAAGAAAACTCCTATTTTAAATTATTGCCATTACATTACTGTGGGCTTGCCAAATCAGTTAAAGGACACATTTTACTTTGAAGAGGCTCCCTCAAGTAACAAAGGAATAGGCAATTTAAAAGAAAACCAACAAAACGCTTACAAAACTAAACAGAGGTGATCTCAGACACAGACAGGACACGAGGAAACACAAACGTTCAGTGCTAAGAACCTACAAAATCCCAGCACTCCTCTGCCAAATGACTGATGTGGAATAGAGTGCAGCAGCGAGAGATGTTCATCAAGCATGATGCCACATGACCATGAGGAATCAAAAGTATTTCCAGATAAAACAGAATATTCTTGACCATCCTTGGAATGAAAGACTGTCACCATCCTCTTAATTCTTCCTCACTCGAAATGAAGTTATAATTATGTGCTGTTGTAAGAATGAGCATTCACAAAGTCTAACCTCCACAATTCTCTCACCATTATTCTTCCACTCAAGAGGGTTTTTCATTTTGCTTATAAATACAAATACCAGTTGAAAAAAAGAAAAAACAAAAAACGTATTACAGAATACAACAGTGATTAAAACTACTTTTTAAAGGATCTGCAAAATCAAGTTTGAAAAGAATATATAGTCAACTCAATAGAGCATCAGAAACATGGCTCTGGAACTGCCCAAAAAGTGAAGTTACCAATTTTTTATAATCTGAGAATTTCAGATATTACTTCAACCAAAATCTTCATGATAATAGAAGGATAACTCTGTACAACTTCAATGCCTAAAGCAATGATTACCAATTCTCAATGGCAGCCCAAACTACTGCCTTGTGAAAACATTAACAGTCTGAAATACAGCTATATAGAAGTGCTGTAAGATGTTCTGAATAAAACTGAATGAAATGGTATAACTGCTAAGGTTTGAATACTGACAGTTTTAAGAGTTCAGTCAGAAAGGCACTTGATTTGTAGAGAGTGAAAAATATATTTATATATCTATATAAATACATAGATATAAAAATATTATCCTAGGTAGGTAGCAGCAATGTGAACTGCCCACATTTTGTCTGACAGCATCTTCCACTCCTGAGAATACTGTGCTACAGTGGTATTAAGATGACTGCTTGAGAAATGGTTGAAACAAGCCATCATTTGCCAGAATATAAACCCAGAAATTCAATTACAGCCAACATTTCTCAAACTGCTAATGTTTTAAACAATTCTCTAAAATAGCCAAGTTGTACTACTAGCTGACACATACCTGTCACTTTAGTTAAATAGAGTTTTGAAGCATTATAAGCCATTATTATTAAGAAACTTTCTGACTCTTGATCAATGCACTTATGCAGCAACTTGTTAAAATATACACTATAAATTTATTATGCCTTAACATTCAGATATAGCGGCGACCTTTATTAACATGAAATGTTGGAGAATAGAGACATTTAAAGACTAAGGACTTTTAATTCTTAGTGAAAGTACCTTAGGATAAGGTCTTTAGCGGACCAAGGATCACTTAAAGAATGAAGACTACTGAATGCTACACAAAAGTTGGTGCATTTCTCCAGCTAAGCCTGTGATGAACCCTTACATGTTCCTGCAGCATTACAGCTGGAAATACTCTAAGGATCATCCAATGAGTCCGCCAACTACCACCCCTGAAAATTCCAAGCTGTGATTTCTTACCTTGAGTGTGACACATTTGACAAAGTTACAGAAATGCTCTCCCAGCACCTCCCAACTATCACGTAGCTGCTCAATCCCCGGTCTATCACCACTGCAGGTAATGATATGGCTCTCCAGTCTACTCAGAAATGAAGTTCAGCTCCATTTTATGTGAGAATCACAGACTCAAATCCCTTCCAAATCTCACCAGGCCCCTCTGTCCTCTGGAAAGGCCACTGCTCCTTCTCTTGTTTCAGTCTAGATCAAGACTTCCATCAGTGGAAGTGGTGGGTATTGGCTTCTTCTCCGAAATAACAAGTGATAGGAAAGAAGAAATGGCCTCAAATTGTGCCAGGGGAGACTTAGCTTGGATATTACAAAAAATTTCATCACAGAAAAGGTTGTCAAGCACTGCTACAGGATGCCCAGGGAAATGGTGGAGTCACCATCCATGAAGGTATTTAAAAGCCTAGTATATGTGGCAGCTGGGGACATGGTGGACTTGGCAGTGCTGGGTGAATGGCTGGACTTGATGATCTTAGAGGTCCTTTCCCACCTAAATGATTCCATGAGCCTAGCAGACAATCTTGCAGAAACTGTCTCAGACACACTTGGTCCGTAGTTTTCTTTACAATTCTGAATCCATAACTTTCAGTCACCTCCTTAGACAAACGTCAGGAAAACACTTTTCTTAAACTTCTGGCATTTGGCTTCTAGAATCAAACCAGCTTCCTGACATAGCTTTTCTTCTGCTGATGAAGGAGCTCAATTATGTTTACTTCTTGTGGTTTTATGTCCTGCTTGACCATCTCCTGAAGAGGACCACACTGCACTGACATCCTTAGCTACTTCTTACAATGCCTGAAGGACTGTTCCTTCACTGCACTTTCCAGCTACTTTTGGTGAATCTACAGTATAAGGAAATTGTTTTTTTTTTTTACTGTCTCTCCACCAAGATTATCTTTTCAAACAAATATTTCCTTCTTACAACAAATATTTCATTTTTATAAATGGTTGTAGTGGTTTGATTCGCATTTTCCCCTTTTCTGTGAGATAAGAACAGGGAGGAATACAAAGCAGGCACCAAACTTAAAGAATAAAATGAAGTTTATTACTACAACTAAAAGTAAAGTGGAATAAAAAGGAATTAAAGCAAATTAACCCCCCTTTTTCTCCAGCACCTCCTCCATCCACCTGTAATATAAAGACACAAACTTAAAAGCAATTCAGTTAGTTTGCCCCTCTATAACAATCTTATGTCAGTCCATTGAGTGAGAGAAGTCTCTTTTGCTCAGCTATGGAACTTTTCCACAAGAACAATCTTCTCATGGCATCCACGTCACAGCACGACCGCCATCTGGGGTGGTTTTCTGTTGACATGTGAGGGTCCCTTTACCTTGATCCACAGCTTTCCCCACAACCGTGTTCAAGGATTCACCTTTAGCTGCAGGGGGTATAATTTTAAGGACAAGCACTTCCAGAAAAACAAAAGTTCTCTTCATCCATCTCCAGGATAAAATCCCCTCGCTAATAGAGAGAAAACCTGTAGTAAAAAATTCAACGTCCTTCTGTAGGTAGCTCCTCTCATCAGATCGGGGCCAAGGTTAGCATTTCACCTCAGGCCTACACCTTGGTTTGAAACAGTCCAGGAAAAAAGAAGAAGAGAAAAAACAAATCCAAAATCATCTTCATCTCAGCTGGAAAGCTCTTTCCCCCCCCAAAAGCTTATAATGAAATTAAAAGGGAGTTTCTATATCTGAGTCCATCACCATAGGTTTACAAAAGAGCTTTCAGCTTCTAGCATCTCCTCTCTCTCCTCTCTCTAGGCTTCAGTCCTTTCTTCTGTGTCTTTGCCTTTCCTGGGAAAGGATTGCAGGTTTCATATCTCGGAGGAAAAACTTACAGCACTGCAGAGGCCAGTCCTCCCGTGCGGGACCTTGAAAACTGGATGTTATCTCTCGTGAAGCGGCAGCCTCGGCTGTGCAGCTGTTTGCAGCCAGAGCTGGGTTTGAAGGGAAGGGGGGGGGTGGAAGCATCTCAGCCCCGCCACCCCTGGGCCTGGGGCTGTGGCCCCCCACCCCTGGGGCCGAGGGGAGGAAGGTGAAGGCCATGGCCCCGCGGCGGAGCTGGACCATGGCCCGGCCTGGCCTCCCACCAGGCCTGCACCTGGGTTCGCGTTGGCAGGGCCCAGCCAGGCCCCGCCGGGCCGGGCCAGCTCCCCCAAGGGGGCTGAGCGGGCCCTCTGTTACCTCTGTCTTCGCCGGAAGAGCAAGAGAGAGATTCCCGCCCTTCATCTCCTTTTAATCTGAATTCACAGGGCGTACCCCTTCTCTAAGTGGCTCAATAGAGCTGTCGATATTCAAATTAGTTAATTGATTGGTTCTGTCCAGTTCTGGAGGAAATTACAGCACTGTTGCTGCAAACCACTTCCTCCAGGAAACAGAGCTAAAAGGAAGAAAAACCTGAAAAGCAGGAAGAGGTGTCAACCCATGACAATGGTGTAAGAATATACTTTATTCTCACAAATGTCTCATGGCTTGGCCTGTCACTCCATCTCAAATTTCCTACCATGATTATCAGTGATTATTTGCACTGGCATATATAATTGCCAGTTGGTCATGTTGTCCCAGAAAATTTGGGCTTCCTTTCAGGTAAGAGCTTTCATCCTACTAGGCTTTGCTTTCATCCATCTTTTTCAGAAGCCATACCATCCCAAGTTTCCACACCCAGCTACGTGTTCTGAGCTTTGAGTGGGGCAGTGCTCCTCAGCTTCTGTTTTCAGAGCTACTTCTGAGCTTCACTAGCCAGGGCCAGCACTGGAGTGGAAATGCAGGGCCAGATGAGCTTGTCTGTCCTATCTAACCTTTTCTTTAACATGGCATCTTTGGCAAAGAATGCTATGTTCATAGAAGTGTTTAGAGACATGTAAGAGGCAGCTGAATTTGAAAATCAAATGCGGGAAAACAACTACTGACCATATAAGTATTGATTTTCTTTGGGCTTTATTGTCCTTTTCACATGGAACACTGTTTTCTCTTTAAAAGCAATAATGTTTAAATCATGCGGATTTCTAGAATAGTAAGATAGTATTCCATAGGCAACAGATAAACAAGTTTCTGATTTCATCTACACATACCTTGCTAGTAACATCCCAGGGAAAAAATTAAAAGTCTGAAACAAACCTAGGATTCCCACCACAAAAAGAAACAGCACCTGCAGTCAGTAGACACATCTGTCTACACCGTCAAAGCAAATCTGTCTGTCAGAGATGACCAGTGTCTCTGGGCCTCCTCCTATCTACACAAAACCCTCACAAGGAGGATATGCACCACAGTGCTGGCACCACCTATTTTGGCAGACTGAGGAAAGTGGGGACACTCCATTGGCTTCCCAAGAGTCCTGCTCTATCTGTGCAGAGAGCTCATTCCTAAGTCAGTGACTCCCATCCAATTACATTGCACTTTATCATTTCCTCCCAAAACAGTGGTTGAGGTCAGCCGGCAGCACCAGTACTAGCACAGCCATGCTGCTCATCAAATACAAAGCATTTGTAGCTGTCTCATGTATAATATAACCATTACATATATATACATATATAAATAGATACATACATATGTATCTAAAGCTTCAACATCAGATCCTTGCCAGCTTTTCCTTACTAAAAGGATCTCCTCTTACATCTGACAGCTGGGGCTAGAATATAGTACAGATTCAGATTTTCAGCATTTGCACCTACAGTTTTGGTTGTCCAAACCTTGTTGGAATGGCTACACAGAATGCTTTCAAAACCAAATCTGAATGAGAAACAGAGAAACAGATTTGGATGTGCTCACTGGCACAGACACCACCAAAAGAGAAGCTGAAGAGAAGGAGGCCAAAAACAAAACCTGAATGTAATTCATGATTCAAGGAGGTGGTATTAGATGAGCAAATGCTTCTGCAATATGCCGAATCCATTAGCAACTTCAAATCAGATAGACAGTCCCCATGGACTCATGTCACAAAACCTACATTTACAGGAAGACTATTCCCCTTTGCAGGAAAGGCTTACCAAGAATAAAAACCCTTGTAATGAAAACCAGCAAAGAGAATAAATTACCATACATTCTTTGTATTTCAGCTGCTCGGATAGTAATGTATGAGCTTCATGCTCTCTGCTTGAGAACATTCCTGGATATCCCAATGACACCCTGATTGCAAACAAGGATGAAGAAGCTTTAATCCAAGCGCATTCTCTCTCTTTCACTTACACAATCCATGTTTGCTGTTCTTTCTATTTAAGACAAAGTTGATCTTGAAATAGGAGGTCTGATTTCATTCATCTTAACACTTAATTAAAAAAAAAAAAACACAAAAAAACAATAGCGCAGACGTGTCCCCTGTACATTTTCAGGGAAAGATGAGATTCATGTAATAAAGTATATAGCAAGTATGTCTTGCAGAAAATTCTCTTAAGGAAGGAGGATTAACTATCATTTTCCAAGCTTTATGATGTTTATGGAGTGAAGAGGATTTTATTCATCTTGTGCTATATGCTGTAAAGCTACTATGTTTTACCTATTTTATATTTATCATCCAAATTGGGAGAATACTGGTTATCTCTTAGCTCTCATAACTTCAGTTCTCAAAGAATCATGAATTTGGGACTGACGATTCAAAAGTCCTGCAACACTCTTTCTCATGTTACAGTATTTTTTTAAACTCTGGATTAATCTATTAAAAAATCATCTTTACAGAGATATCAAATGTCAATCTTTTTGCATGCAGATATACAACAATAGTAATGTGACTGGTTGCAGTGAATACGACTGTCGTAGATTTATGTCACTCTTTTAAGGAAATCAAAATTTAGAATTATTCCTTCCTACACTGTTCAAATCTTTTACTGCAGTTATTTGGGATTTGGACTGTTAGCTATAACCTCTGGTTTCAGCAATAAGACAGCCTGTAAGACACATACTGTATGTATGTGTCCACATATGTGTGTATACAGAGACTTGTATATTTACATAAACACATATATGCTCCATTTTTTATGATTTTCAGATGTTTTAATATTTTCCATAATGGTGAAAATTAAATGCGGAACAGAAGTTTGCTTTTCTTGATTTCTTTTACAGACCCTTTAAAAACACTGCATGGACTGTGAATAGTCCATAGGCTCCTCAATAAATTTTTCTGCTACCACTTCCCATTACATCATTAAGTTTTTTTGGAATTATATAGAGAATTTTCCACCTGAGTTTGTAAATTGTTCATGACAACTTTGCAAGAGTCACTTGGTGTGTTATCTTCAGCTTTGTAATCAACACTAACTAATCTTAAAGCTTGTTTCTGAACAACAATTGCCTACTCTATTCTTCTGCTATTCATCACAATTTTTGACATCTTCAAGTATTCCTCTGTCTCCATCTGTAAAGGCACAGGCTTCAGATATCACTGCATTTGATGTCTCGAAGATAAGCAGTGTAGATATACAACACATTAGATAGATTTTTTGCTCTCGGATAAGAAACACAATTATTTTAGTTTAAATTACTGTTTTTCCTCTTTCTTCACATTCAATCACAATGAACCACAAACGTTAACAGAGTTAAAGCAATAAAATTAAATCACATTCTGATTCTCAATCTTGGGCTTATAGTGAAATCTCAATCAGAAAAATATCTGAATATGTCATTTCTGAACAGCTTAAGAAAATAAGGAGTAAACCAGATCAATAAAAACAATCTGAAAATTCTTTCAGCTAGCCATATATCACTCAAATGTCTGAAAACACAATGTTTCAAACAGGTTACTAAGCTCCATCTCTTCTGGTATCTTTTTGGTATCTTTTGGTATGACAAAGATGTCACTGTGGGACAGACTGGGGGGAACTTAGGATGAACCACCATAAATACAAGCCAGTTGCTCTTTCCAACATCATCCCTCTGCTCTTTTCTTTTCAGGGTAACACGGATAGTAGAATTTGCTCTGAAAAGATCACAGGAAATGTCACTTATTTCATTACTTGATGACTAATTATGATTACACAGATGGGGGGCAGCTTATTACAGGTATTTTTTGGCTCCTGGGTAATTCCTGAGCAATAGTTGAAGGAGAGAAACTTCTCACACTATGAATGAGCATCCGAGTGGATGCACAATGGTTGCTGAATGCTACCTTCACTGGGACACTACACTGGAAATGTCAGCTTGGGTCCTAATTTCTTCTAAGGCAGCTGTCCATAATATTTCATCAGTATCAAGACCATATTGCTTAAAATTCTCTATTGAAGATGCCATCAAAGTAACTTCAGTTTCCTATACACACTTGGTATTTCACAGATGCATTTAAGTCATCTACTATATTTTGCTACCCAGGGCATCACTTGAATCCCTGACAAACTGAACACTTGCCTCAGCACGTTGACTCGGAGTTCTCAAAATCTACAGACACAACACGCAAACCCCTTCAAAATCATATGCAGTCCATGTGGCCAATGCCCATTCAAGAAGGTCCAACCTTCCCCACTGTCCAACGGCAGAAATCAGGAAAAGGTTTGGAAGTCTTTTCCTAATTCTGTTGGAAACTATGAAAAAGAAACAGCCTGAATTCAGTACTGACATGGAGATCTCCTCTACCCAGCTACCTATTTGCAAAAGTAAAGGCACTTTTTTTGACAGTCAGGTAAAAAAGAAAAACCCACCAAAACACACAGTAGCAACCCAGCAGGTCTGAAATATGCATTCAAAGTCAAACTGGCTTGCCTAGAACTGTTAATGAACATTTTAATTACAACTGCACTGAGATCTGAAATCTTGGAGACAGCTGAAAAGCTCAGTACTGGGCACACCACATCCCAGCCCAACCGCTCCAAGTTCTCAGTCTGGGTAAATTGTGAGGATGTGAATCCCATGAAAAATAAGGGCAGAGTTTATACTTATATTTCTGCAGGGAGTAAGTGATGAAGATTTTCTGTAACACTGGACAAAGGAGATCTCCACATTGTGCTACTGCCACAGATGCAACAAAAGAGAAGTCAGCCTTACTCCCTGGGGCTACAGCTCCTACCTCAGTGCAGCTGTCAGCCAACGCCGAGCAGCTGCTCTTCAATATTACACAGCATATGCGTGTAGGAAGTGGCTCTCAGACGGGCGTCTGCAGGAACTGCTGCTGCTGCTGGTTTTGTGGCCTTGTCTGAACCATCCTGACGAGGTCCATAACAGCAGCATTGAAGAGGAAACTATTCTTTTATAAAGGGAGCTCAAGCTCTTCCTGAGGCATAACCTACCTTCCACTTGCGCATCAAGATGGGCTCCTGCTGCCTTGGAAGCTCTGGAACACTGAGTAAGTGGCCTTTGGACACATTTATCACTGCATTACACAGCTCCAGAGTGAAAACAGAGACAAGATGTAACTAGACAATCTTCTAGACTTCCCAAGGAACTCCCCCACAAACACTGCATTTTCCTGCCTTTTTTTTTCCCTTAAAGTAGTAAAACAAAACCTAAATCAGAATCCCCATTTTCTCTGTTCACAGCCCCTGCTCACAGCTCTTTCAGGTTTGAGATGCCAAAGCTGCCTGAACTTGTTGCTCTCTTCCTGCAGACTGGCATCCAGAATCCTTATTACTACCTTTTCGTCTGCCAGATGCCTGTCCTTGATGCCATAAACTTTGTTGGACCCAGGCAGACCAGTTTAAACACTTTCCCTTAACTCATGGCCAACCAGAAGATACTGCAAGATCATAGTTTAGCTGCCCTAACATTTGTTCTTTAATTTTTCCCAGTCAGCTGTGGGTCAGCATTGTCTACACCAGGCAGTAAGGTCTCCATTCCCACCTCTCTGGATATGGACCTTGACATCACCTGCCAACAGCAGTGCCAGGTGAGCCTGCAGTGCTCAAAAGAAGATGATTTTGGTGAGCGGGTCTCAACTCAAGAGTCCTTCTCATTCTTTGAGGAAACAGCTATTAATTAAAAATGTTCTTATGTCTGTTTCTTTTGAACAATGCAGTTTCTTTTTACTTTCAAGCCTTGTGGAGCTTTGGGGTTTTTTTTAATCCAGTAAAAAAGAGCTGTTACATATTAGCTCAGGCTGTCAGGTTTTATCTCAGTTCCTAACTCCTTTTAGCTCAGCAAAACAAAATCTGCAGTAAGTTTATGCTCAGGTTCAGCAAAATGGATTCCTGACCCACGGGTGCTGTAACGATATCATACTATCTTAGGGTCTACAGAAATCTATGTACATAAGCATGTCAGTAAAGGAAAAAAAACATATAGACCCCGCCACTGGAAAGCTTAAAATACTCAAGGGTGCCCTCCTTTTGGACTGCTGGGGATCAGGAAATGATATATCAACTAAAACTTTCTAACATGGCAGAAAATTTCATCTTTGCTATTCATCACTGGCTTGTGATATAGCTGAGAACAACATGCCAACAGTATCTTTGCAAATCTGCACTGGTCTCTAAGAGGTTACAACACATGCTAGACACCCAGGAAAAAAAAAAAAACACCAAACAAAACAAAACCCAACCAAAACTAAATGCCAGAAACAATTTCTTCTGCCACACAGAGCTGTCAAATTCTAGTTGACTAAAAGTATAAATGTTTCCTTGAGAGCACCGTGGATTTAAACTGTTCTTTATTGGTGACATTTACCAATGTACTATGGTAATGCATTCACTGAAATAGCTGGTATTTCCTTGCTTAACATCTTTCTCTATTCACTGTTGAGAAGCTAGGGCAGAATAAGCCTGTTAGATGTGACACTATTTCCAGTAACACATTTTCCCCCACAAAACTATGTCTAGTGTTTGTCTTTTTGTAATCAGTCCCATCTGGAGCAATTTTTCTGCCCCAATACACTTTCAGGGAAGTCTTCTTTTCTAGTAACAACATAATTCCCAACAGCACTAATAAAAAATGCAGATGAGCAGTTCAAGGGATAAGATAGAGAGGTTGCAGTGAAGACTTACACAATACTTTTCCTTTTTCTGTAATAACAACATGATGGGCTGGAGCTTTCTTCTAACTTTTGCCCAGAGTCTTAAAAGGTTCCTAAATATTACAGGAGTGATGCTTTAAAGCAAACGCCCAAAAGAAAAACAGAGACAATAAAGGATGAGCATCTTTAAAAGTTCATACACTTACAAGACACCAACAGAACTTGGCCTGCAGCTTCTGAAATATCAGAAATTGTGTGGCCAGCAGGACCAGGGCAGTGATCATTCCCCTGTACTTGGCACTGGCCAGGCCACACCTTGAGTCCCGTGTTCCATTCCGGGGCCCTCACAACAGGACAGACCTTGAGGTGCTGGAGCGTGTCCATAGAAGGGCAACAGAGCTGGTGAAGGATCTTGAGCACAAGTCTAATGAGGAGCATCTGAGGGAGCTGGGTGTTTAGCCTGGAGAAAAGCAGGCTCAGGGGAGACCTCATCGCTCTCTCCAATTGCCTAAAAGTACACAGGTAAGGCTTGGTCTCTTATCCCAAGTAACAAGTGATAGGATGAGAAGAAATGGCCTCAAGTTGTGTCAAGGGAGGCTTGGATTGGATTTTACAAAAAATTTCTTCACAGAAAAGCTTGTCAAACACTGGAACAGGCTGCCCAGTGAAATAGTATTTAAAAGATAGGTGTGTAGATGTGGCATTTAGGGACACATTTTAATGGTGGACTTGGCAGTGCTGGGTAAATCACTGGACTGGATGATCTTAGAGGTTTTTTTCAACCTAAATGATCCTAAATGATTCTATGAGAGTGAGGGAATGACATGGTGTTTGTGGTAACACTCTGGTGAATCAGTTTGATGATGCAGAAGGTTCCATTAATTTATATTACTAATAAATTTATAAAATTTTAATGTAATTTTTTTCCCCTTAAGAAAAAAAGAACATGTTATGAACCACTTTATTTTTCCTTGCAGCTTGCAAAAACTTGACTCTTTGGGATACTCTTTAACTAGGGCGGTCCTCTCTATATGCCCCGCTGAGCAGCTGTCTCCCCAGGCCAGCAGAACTCCTGCAGGGAATGCAGATAGGGCAGAAGAAATGAGATTACCCTTTGCTGATTTACTGACAGCTGCTTGGAGAGGTGCTGTAACCTATGCTGACAGACTCGCCTGCTTAGGGGCCGTGCCTAGGGCAGAACCCTCCCATGGCAGAAGCACAGCAGCAGCAGCACAACATGAAATGCAGGTGGGGCACTACTAAGCAGAGTCAAGCTGGCAGACAGATTACGCTGCAGAAATCTGCCTCAGAATGCAGGTAAGTTCTCACTCCTAGAACACAGTGTATGTCAGATTTAGCAGACCCTCAAACTAAGATTATACAAAGCTCATGAGAAAGTGAGTCCATTCTTCACACAGGGAACCAGAGCCCATTTCCACCTGGAGCTTCACCTTGCAATATATTCCTAACACATATAGGGAGGTACTACTACAGAACTGTAGACTTCAACTTCATATGGGATAAAAGATTTTCATAAAATGGCCATTATTAACTCCTGATGCTTTATGCTCGGCAGGTCGGGTCCCTGTTTTTCCCCACATTGCATGTGCCTTTCCAGCAGCAAGAGGTTGCGCCCACAGCACATGCCATGTCTGCATCACCTTGTCTCACATCTCCCTCATTTCTCTTTTCCTCACTGTCCTCTTTGCCGCTTGCTGTGCTGAGCTCCCAGCAGTGCTGCATCTGCCACTGCTCACTCCCCCAGCTGCAGCTCAGGTCTCCTTCACCCACTACCACAGCACCCCGGAGACGGGGGCCATGGGCACCTCCAGCTGACTGCAAGGCAAAGGCCTGCAGTGTGCGCCATCTCTCTCCTAGCCCATGCCACCCTTCTCCCTTCCATGCTTCCTCAGGCTTCACCTCCATACACAGAATCTGTGGAATTAAGATACTTCAAAGTAATCAAAACTCCCATGGGCACCAGATAGGCACAGAGAGAGAGCAAATCCGGTTGCAAAATAAAATCCAGTGTTCTTATGTGAAGGCAAGGATGGGAACAGGTTTCTGCAGACTGGCAAAATTTGCTGTGTCTGTCCCACTGTACCTGATACATGCTCCTGTCTTGCACTTGGTTCCAGCCTTCCTCACACCTTCTGTGCCACTCTGGGATGCTCACCCAGACTGGGTTCCTGGGCTATTTTTGAAGATCTGTCTTCAAAACTAGAAGCAGCAATGACATCGAAGACAAATTCATGAAACATTTGCAACGCGCTTCCATCCTGCAGCAATGCTGGTACTTGGAAGGATGTTTGTGCAACACCTGACCCATGAGCAAGTCTGGGGTTTCATTATTCACAGCTCAAATGTCTTGCCTGCATTCATATTAAAACTGGCACCACTTACCAATAAACTGGCTTTGTAAAATAACTTCACCTTTAATATTCAAAAAGCCTACAAACCGACACATGGTAATCCATTTGTTTTTTAATTTTCCTCAGAATACTTTTCAGAGGAGAGAAACATAGCTATTCCCATCAGACCGCTCGGGATAAGGCACAAAGTCCCAATCACCTGCTGAACTCTTGTGAAAGAAGTTCAGTAGGAACCAGCCAACAACTTCTATAACCCATCCTGCAAATCTACACATGCTGGAAAAAACACTTCCTACATTTTCCATGTGTAACTGATATCAGAGCTGCCAGATCAGATAACAGCTAGTAATATCTGATAGATAAAAGATAGCTAATGGCCACTTACCATCTCTTTACATGATTGCAGGTTTCTCTTCACACCTTACAGGCGCCTGCCTGCAATTATATCTGTTTATCTAAGCTAGAGAATGTCTCAGCAGAACTCACAGTCATACACATACCCTCAGACCATAAGGACTGCAGCACTGCTCCTACTTTAAGTAGTACATGCTTGATTTGGAAAGTGTTTTTCTGTCCTTTTCTGTCAAAGCTTCACACAGATTGGTTAGTATGCTGCTGTGCTTTAGATCATCCTGAATAATTAATAAAGAGTTTGCCAGTTCTTGAATATATTAGTGGATAAGAAATATTGCTTGAACTTGTGAACTGTGATCAGATTGCGGAGAGAAAATCCCTTCTCCTTTCATTACTTCTTACAACAATAAGTTCAAAGAATTCCCTTGAACAAAAAGACAGTACTGAGAACTAATAATGCTCATTAAATATAATAAATCTGCCTCTTTTGTTCTAAACATAGTCAGTGCTGGAAAGCCTAAATAGCAATTACAGAAGGAATATCTTAACAAAAATTCATCTCTCTCCCTCTCTTTCAGCCATCATAATGCAGGCACTTACAATTTCAAAGCAATCCTAAAACAATCCTGGCCAAATGCATTCTTAAGTGCAAATAAAAAAGTCAAAACTGGTGAAAAATCTAGAATGGAAAAAGTTTTGCAGTGTCTTCTCTGCTCTTATAGTCTGTGCCAACTTCAGTAACTGTTCCTAATGAGTGATGAACAAATGGGAGTTGAGGGGAGGACAGGGTTGTCCCCAGGAGCAGCAGGGACCCACTGAGTGACATAAGACAGGTCACGGCCACGCTTTGCCTTCATTTTCTTATCTGACAAACAGTCTTGCAACAAAGTAATTTTTTTTTTAATGAAACAAAAAATTCCAAGTACCAGGGAATGCTTTCGTTTTGTTTTGGTTTTTTGTTTTTTAAATTATATTTGCTACATTATAAGCACTAAGAGCAATGTCAAAACTTCCCTTGCTGAAAGACGTCCACAGCTCCCCCTGTGGACTCTCTCCTGTCTTCTCATGAAGTACCCACTAATGGCTGAGGAAGGGCTGCAGCTCTGGAGGTGGGCCTGAAGTTCCCACATGCTAGTGGAAAAGAAAGTTCCCAGATTTTGCTTCTACTCTTTATTCTTTCACTGTAGTTTGTTTACTAAGTCAGAAGAAACACTGAAGTCACTTTCAGAAATAAAATGCAAAAAACTTGGGAGATATGGACAACTTGGATAAACAGGTGTTGAGTATGAAAAACCTCAAAGTTTATTTCTGAAACCCCAACCAAATCCACAAAGCCAAGAAATCCATAATAATTGCCTATTTATAGAACTTATCAGAAATTTAAGAGTTTTCTGAATATTCAGAACTAATTTTCGAAAGACAGGGAAGCAAATGATGTTCCAAAGTCCCTACAGATATTGTTACTTGTGATTTTTACTTCAGTCAAAGCCAGCTGTTGACTCAGTTCTAGTAGGTAAACTTGTATTTTTATAAACAATTTATTGGCAAAAAGAGACCACATAATTAGAATTACTATTAAAATAATTTAAAGGCTGGTAACCAGAGATGAGTCTCTGGAACACTGACAAGTCTGTAATAAGAATACTAGACAGCCTCGATGTCAAGTCTTTAACACCATTTTAATTTCATACTTAAAAAAAAAAAATCTGGGTGTGTTTGTGTTGTAGCTGCTTGTGGCAAAGCAAAGTGTAACCAACGTCCAGCTACATTCAGAATTCATCCTTTGATGCTTTAGGCCCCAATCCAATTTTTAGATAACTGATCATCTTGTAAAATGGAGTGCAGCATCTTGCCTTTAAAGCTTGCTTTATCTCGCTGTATTGGAAACATACTGGGAGAATAAAAATATATGTCTGCAGAAAGGATCTGTATGCGCAGCAGGTGATAAATTATCCTGAAGATAGGCTATAAAGCTTTGATGGGTGAGAGGCATTCCGCTCAGCTCCGCACGCTATGCCCTGTGTAACAACAGTTGACATCTTTATCAGAGTGCTCCTATTCTGTTTCCATTATAATAAAATCCAGAATAACTTCACCGATCTGTGTATGTTAAAAACTGCATTTCTGACTCTAACGAAGAGACCCATTTCTGTAAGCAACTTTATGCCATAGACACAGCTTCCTAAAAGTCCTATTCTTCCTGCTAATAAAGGGGGAAAAACGAACATGTTAATTTTTAACCGCAGCCAAGGCTTTGTAATGCACTGCTTGAAAGACAATTTTTAAACTATAAAGTGGTTAATTTACCTGTAAACCTGACCAGCCTACACATTTCAGCAACTTTTCACTATTGTATACTATATATGTGTATTGTTCACTGTTGTACTTAACATAATAACTGTAAATTGTATCATTTTTATTTAGGATATATATGCAATGGAAGGGATTACCACAGGCTCTTTGGTATGCACAACATACTGCTCAATGCCCAAGGTCTTATACAAATAAACTCAGGGAAAAAATACCCTAGTATTTCTCCACTGCACAAAAAAATCATCCTACAATACAAGCAGCTGTATGAAGTGCAGATTACAACTTCAAATGTGGCCTTTCCAAATATTCACTTGGTTCAAATACAAGTTATCATTCTCTCTGAGCCCAGTACTTCTCACAGTGAAAACTATAAAGACAGCTACTACTTCAGATTTTAAATGTAGCTTTTGGCTTACCTTGCTCTTTTTTGGGATTGAAAGGAGATAAAAAATTAATATGTAAAAATTACAAAACCCTCTTCTCCGCGCAAATGTTAGTAGCTAATATGGTAAGAAGGTACCTTTTCTCTTTTCAGAACCTTTTAACTACTTCCAACATTGCTTAAAATGTATATACATACACCTAGAGATTCAAATACGTATAGATAATCACAACAACAAGAGATCGATGAAGCAATATTTCAGCTCAAAAGTAAAAGCATGAAAGATTTATTCATGAAAGAAATCAGGTAACCATATCACAAACTCCCATCCACAATAAACATTTTAACAGCTATTACAGAAATGCATAATAGAAAAATAGCCTAGAAACAACACACTGGTGTAGAAACAACACACTAGTGTAGAAAACAGGAATTTCTTTTTTCTTAACTAGATAGACTAGATCTAAATTCAAATCATGTCTCAACACCTATGAGAAAACAGTCTCACATGGCATCATTCTTGCAAATTGCATCATCAAATAACAATACTTCTCTTCCATGGTTGCTTGTTAATGGACACAAATATGAAGCTTCATCTGACCTTGGTAATGTACAATTTCATTACTGAAAATCTACTGACCTCCAAAATAAAGACTCACAAAACTGAAGTGTAATACATATTCAGGGACCTAATCTCAGTCTTCTAAATCTCTTGCATGAATAATTATTGTACACTTCTTGTTTGCCACGTATTTTGCATTAAGAGGGGGTGACTGATACGGTGGAAATACAGAAGAAGACTTCTGTACAGCAGCTGCAGCAGCCACAGTAGCCCTCGCACCCAGAGAGGCAATACGGCACAAAAGGAGAGCATGGGCAGGGGCAGCAGTGAAGCAGGACTGAGGGGCAGGGGGCTGGGCTGGAAGATATTTGAAGGTCCCTTCCAACCCAAACGATTCTGTGATTCTATAATTGTGCCTGTCTCCTATGAATGGTCTAAGTTTGAAGGCAGAGGACAAAGAAGAAGACTAATGCTCTCATCTGAAGATGACCCTAGAGGTGAGGTCAAGAGAGGTAAGGGTTATCTGCTGCAGGCTCTGACTCACAACCATGGGAAGGAAGAGCAGGAGTAGGTCACTGACTGGGTTTTGGAGAGCATTCTCACTACTGTATGATATTTTTTCCTTGAAATTAGCTCACAACACTTGAAGATTCTCCTGCCAGAATTTTTTTCAATTACAAAGTAAGTACCTGCAGCAATGCAAAGAGTCACAAAAGAAGCTCTCCTCTTTGCTTTGAAAGGTTAAGATGAAGTACAAGAGGGGAGTTCAATTGCCGTAAAATATAATAGTGCCTGAACATCATCCTGTTGGAAAGAATTGCCTTTAGAGAGTCTCCAGTTGCCCAGATGAGGCATTTCTGTTTACATCCCTATCCTAAAGAACAAGAAATGAAGTTACAAGCTTACTTTGTCAAGACAGGCATGAAAAATGCTAATGTAGACGCAAGCCCGTATCTCTCATAAAAACAGTTAGCTGGTACTCAGAAGAAGAAAAAGAAACAACTCCACAACCAAACAGAAGTGCTAGGGACAATAATAAATAAGGGGCTGGTGCTCAAATCTGTGCATAAAACTAGGACTGAAATTATTTACTATGAGAAGCTGTGTGAAAATTATTCATATTCATAGAACTACAGAATGGTTTGGGTTGGAAGGGACCTTAATGATCTTCTCATTCCAAGCCCCTACCATGGGCAGGGACACCTTCCACTATCCCAGGTTGCTTCAAGCCCTGTCCAGCCTGGCCTTGAACACTTCCA
>VYZQ01002354.1:11728-24552 GCA_013400655.1 Mystacornis crossleyi | reverse complement strand
CAGAATCCCCTCCCTCGCCCTGCTGGCCACGTTGCTTTGGATGCAGCCCAGGATGTGGATGACCTGTGCTGCAAGCTCACATTGCTGGGTCGTGCTGAGCTTCTCGTCAACCAGCACCCCCCAAGTCCTCCTCAGGGCTGCTCTCAATCCTTCCTCTGCCCAGCCTGTACTTGTGCTCAGGATTGCCCCAACCCATGTGCACCTTGCATTAAGTCTCTTCACAACATCAAGAGCTTATGAATCAGGTATTGCTGCATTTCTAGTACGTACATGTGTCTGTACCTTTTCTTCGGTTTGGTTTACAATGACAGAAGAGAGTGCTTACTTTCTGGAGCATTACTAATAATTTGTCCTTGCATCTTCTGAACTGACAATTAGTAAAGAAGCCGAAATCTTTCAAAATATAATAAAATAAACCAAACCCAAAGTAGTCTGTCTGCCCTCTCGGCAAAAGCAGCAGTGAAAGTACTGGGTACTGTGCTTTCCAGGATGCTTGTAGGTCTCATGGAGAGACACAGCAAGTAACAGCCCTGTTCATTGAACACAATCAGCCCAGCATGGGCTCTTGCCAGCAACACGCATATAATTACAGGCTTTGGGATTTAACGTAATCTCAAAACTAAAGGATGACTCTGTCTTACAAGTACTTCCACATGCTGCACTACATGGTTAAAGACTCCTGTAATTACAATTTCTGTAAGGCTTTGTACTTTGTAGAGGTTTTTTCAATTAATTAAAATGATGACCTTCCAACTGCTACATCAGTCTCTAACAAAACAAAGCTAAGTATTCCCTCAAAATTACCATACTGGAAGCGAAGACTCTCTCTTACACTCAGCAGAAAACAGCTGCTTCTACTTTCATTTAAAAACAAAAAAGATTATGATTCTACTAGAACCACTTGAACAAAAGTGGAATAATTATACCTTTCTCTAGCTATACTGCTTTGTTCCCATACTCTTATCAACCTATTTAGCAGCCGTGAAATTGGAATATCACACTAGAAAATAAAATGTGTATTTGGACGTATGAGTCTAGAATATAATGTAAAGTCACTTAATCTACTACAAGAGATTTTTAGGAAATAACTAACTTTTTATGTGCAAGTCTTTCTATTCAAGATATGGTCAAAAAGGATGGCAATGGAAGATTACAGCTCTAGAGATGCAGCAAAAAGAAAAAATGGCACAAGCAGTTTTGACTGGCAATAGCTTCAAGCCTTTGCAAGATGAAGGAAAATGCTGATTCATTGATATAGTTGTATTCCTACCGTGTGCAAGCTGCAGGAAGACGTGGTAGCAGCTGCTTTACCAGAACAGAATGGATTTCTATACTGAAACTGGGTGCACACTGGATGCTTGCCTGCAGCTTGAGCAGCTGCCAGCCAACTCGCACCAACCACTGCACTTTCCCAGGTCACATGGACTATTCCATGCAGGAATTCCATCCTGGCAGTACCAGGGAGCATATCCCAGAATATGATGACTATAAAAACAAATGAGCAGATAATTTCAAAGTAAGCCAATGACTTGCAACTACGGCAACAGGTTTCATACAATCATTGCTTGCATAAATAGGGGCAGACTGAGAACACGAACAGAAAACACCACCTGTGTGTGGTACCTGCCTTGTGTACAGAGACCGATACTAGAACCCGATATTCAGCTCTGTCATCTATGATAGGGTTTGCTTGCTTTAGATTTTTTTTTAAAAAGCTGAAAAACTGGCCAGGGTGCAGAGAAGAGCACCAAGAGTGATTTGACCAATAAAAAAAGCCTTGTGCAGGGCCAGACTCAGCAAGTATAATATCAGATTGTGAGAGTTAGGACACTGACCTGATTAGACAGTGCCTACGAGCTGTCATAGGATGGACACATTAAGCACTCAAGAGCTTCTACATCACTTGATACACAAGCGTTAAAATTCAAACTAGCCAGTTGCTGACTGGAAGATCTACTGACAGATAAAACTACCAAAATGGTTCTCTGAAGAGCCTACCTGCCCTTCTGGAATATGCATTTTTGCAAAACATCAGTTATTGGACCTGCTGCAACAGTAACAGGCTAGATGTCACCACCTGCTTACACATCTTACATGTCCTCTCTTGTCTTAGAAAGCATATGAAGCAAGAGATGAGATTTTGAAGGCTTCTTATTGTCTGTAACTACTACTTTGACTAAGAGAAATGGACACCATTAAAAAATGGACTGGAAGAGTTTTCAGGCTATTTTCATCCTTAAAATACTAATCAGGTTTGCACATGAAATGTTGTAGAAATAAAATGCTATTAAAAGATAGGACTAGCTATACATAGATAAACATAAATTTTTATCAAACATATAATTAACACTAATATAAAAATCTTTTTATAATCAGAATCCTTAATATGTTAGAAAAAGTGCCCCATTATGCATCACAACTACTCCACATTCTAAAAACCCTGACATTTCAAAAGCAGGGAAACCCTTTTGTGCACCATCCTCAGCCACACACACACTCCCTTTTGTTGTAAAAGAAGGGACAGGATCCACAGCAACACCTGCAAACACGCACGTGCAAAGTAGCACAAAGCATGTTATTTACATCAGGCAAAGTCATACATGTTATACATATATAACATGTATGACTCATGGGAAATTATCACCATGCTTTGCTCCCAAGCCACCAATACAAACGAAGGAAAGGTTCCTAGGCATGGGGTTGAAGTATTTGTAACATAAGTCTCAAAAGTGAAAGGTTGATAGCCTCAAGCTTGTTTTAGTGTTATTCCTCCATGGATCATTAATGCTTTAGTGGTGTCCCACTGCTATTCATCACACTTTTAATAGTTTCTTTTCCAAAAAGTTTGTAGCTTGGCCAGATAAGATTAACACTGGAAAGTCTGTATACAGTATTTATCAGTTTTGTTTCCCCTCTCCTCCTTTTTTTTTTTTTTAAATCATAGAAATCCTACAGTCTCCTAAGGTAAATACTATATTGTATACAATAACGATAAATAAAAAACTGGGAACTAGATACAAGGCCAAAACAGTGCATTCCACAGCAGACCAACATAAAACCAAAATACGTCATTCAGCAAAACAAATGTTACCCTTGCAAAATTAAAGGGGTAACTGAAAAAAAGCCAAAGCACTTGTCTTCCTGTATTATTGTGGATGCATCACTTGTAAATTATCAACTACTAGTAACAAATCCCGGTTTTAATTGGTTTCCTAATAGTCCAACATTTTTATACATAAACCCTCTCACTCTTGCACTGTCAGGTATGAAATTAAAGCTTATCAACAAACACCAAACTTCAAGTTCTGTATTACATCTTCATTCACCAGCCAGTAATTTTGCTTTGAACTTGCACATCTTCCTTAAAAGCACAAACAACCCCATCTTGAATTCCTGAGGAGTTCAAAGGTCTCAGACTGGCTTTAGGGTCTTGAGAAGAGTTCCAGCTTGGACTGGTCTGAATGTCCCAGCCAGCTGCTTGGATTTGGTGGGGAAGCACATGGGCTGTACCAGCCACAGCACACCCCTGCCATCGACACTGCTCTGAAAGCTGATGCCTTGCTTCTTCGTATCACACAGTCAAAAATCTTTTTTTGAGTATGTTTCACATGACTCAGTAAGTATCAGTGAAAATTTCTAGCAATTAATTTTATTTTTCCCATTACTTTTCTGCAACAACTGTGACCTCTCAAATCTTCCCTTAGAACTTTCCTCTCTGCATAGATATCTTGATTCTTCTAATAATCATTGTATACAAATACTCTATACACACAAATTTTTAACTTTTGCAATAAGTCAGGCCTGAACTCCATCTGCTGCTTATTACTGAACGCTTTCTGTTCACTCCTGTTTCAACATGAGAAGGAGCCATAATTTCATTTAACAGCCTTGGTGCAGTCCAACAGACACTTAAGTAAGTAAAGGGCAGTTATTTTCCTAAACCTGTGACATGACCTTTCTTAGTACAGCATTAGTAACTCCTTTCTGCAAGTATCACTGCTATTAGTGAATAGCAAACCTAACTGCTGTTTCTCCACCTGTGCTGGTCCCGCTACGCACTGCTGCTTTCCCAGCTTTTCATTCATAGTATACCATCGGATCTTGCATTATTTCCCTATAGACACATTTACTTGCCAAGTCATATGATATTCTTCTGCCTATTACACATTTCTAGTTGTTTTAAAGACTAGTTAAAGACATCTCCATTCTTATTACTATGTAGGTCTCCTGATCTAATTTCATCTGCTAATTTTATCAACAGTTAACGAGGGTGTTAAATCGCTACTGCTGTCTTTATCCTTGAGTCAACTCCTGGGGGTGTTTCTCAACCAACTCATTTTGAGGTTGAGATCATGAGCATTTTAAAGCACTTTTTAGATCATGAGCATTTAAAATACACCAAACGCTTTAAAAGATGCAAAAACATCCTGCAGAGCTGCATCAAGCACTAGTATTTCTTCCATTAATTTTGTATTGTATCCCAAACTGTGACAGAGTTCATTATTTACAAATCTATACTGCTTATTAACTACGTTCGCATTACCTTCAACACCTGAAATTCCTCTCCCTCTTTTATGTTTATTCCATATTTATTTCATTACTGAAATTTCACAGACACCAGCACTAAATCAAGGAGGATATCATGGCCAAAACTTCTTTCTTTCTTCTTTCTTCAAAACTTGACTTTTTTTCCCCCCTCCTCTTTTTTAGTGTATATATTAATGTTTTCTGTTGCGTGTTTCCAAGCTCTACATTCAAACATTAGGTCAAATTCTACCTAGGTGAGCACAAAGAGGCTCCACCTAGAGATACCAAAGATCAGTGTGTTCACATCCATAGACAGAAAGCAGTCAGCAGTGTCCACTTGAGTTTCTTTGTACTTGTTCATGTGTCATGGGCTTTATGAAAACTGGCTCATACAGCAATTGTTGTAAAGCACTTACCTTTTTCCCCCAACGCCCTTTCTCCCGATGCACTTACTTTTTTTTCCCCAACATACATTTTGGTTTGCATCACGCCAGCTGCTGCACTTCAACAATGAAAATAAACTCAGTACCACAAAGAGATGGCTGTGTACAGATTCTCTCTATGAACTTACTTGGAAAGAGCTACATAAACTTAATTGATCAAAAGGGAGTCACAAAATGATGAAATATTTTGCAGAGGCATATGCTAATGGTACTGCACCAACTTCCAAGGCCTGCTGCCTTACTGGAAAGGTCCATAAAACTGTTGAGGTGATGGAAATACTCTCAAGCTGCTGCCTGGAATGCAGAAACGGGATGGTAACTGTGCCATTTATTTATTTATTTAAAAGTAAGGCAAGGAGAAAAGGGCCCTGACGTTTTAACAGGAAATTAGAAAGCTAGCTCATATAAATTCACCACCTACCAAAGCTTTAACAGCCCAAGTTCCCCTCCCCCTGCTCCCCATTCCCAGTCTCTCGTCTGCATCTGAATGCTCACAGTGCTGCTAATGGATAAAAATGGAAACAAATGTATGCAACAAATCACAGCGTGCTACCGTGCCAGCTTCCCCCTTCTGATTCATCAGACCCAGATCTCCATACTGCTGCTACATATTAAAATCAATGTTCTGCCTCTTCATTATTGTCATTATTTCTCTTTCACTTCAGAGGTTTCCTTTCCTTCAGACTGCTGCCTGACCAGCTTGTCAGGACATATTTAAATCAATATTTTGTGCATACGCGGGTGTGTGCCGTGCATCTGGATGCCACCTCATTACCATCTGAATTCCCAACATTTCTGCCAAGGCACAAAAACGGAGGGGTAAAAATCATGTCAAATGACAGAAGATTACAGCCATCTATCTTCATCATTTAAAAATATGAAGTAACTGCAGATTGTGCCATCAGCTCATTTCATACCTGGTAAGAAAATCTAAATAAAGATTGAATGCAGCACTTTCTGTGATGCATGAAAACGCAATGCACCTCAAGCAGAAAGCATTAAAGATTCATCCTCTACTTGGCCAGAACTGGCGCTTCAAGCTGCTTATGTCAACTTCGCCTACTGTATCTGGGGCTCACCTTCCAGGTCATGGAGGAAAACCCCAATGGTGCAGGCTGTTAACAAGGAAACCAGACACTTGGAGTCAGGTGAATGGTGAAGTTCCCCTTTGAGGGGGAGAAGCCCCACTGAGAGCAAATGCAACCAAGAGACCTATGTCTGCAGAGCAATTATTATTGCTGGATGAGCTCCAGGTGAGAGAGCTCTCCTGGTGCTGTGGTCCAGCAACAAGGATGCTGGCTCCTGTAGTAATGCCAAACACACACTGGGGCAAACAGGTGAAGCTGCAGGAAGTTGAAATTCACAATCTTACTGTCGTATAAACAAATGGAGTATAAATATATGTATATATATACACAATAACAAATCTGTGCTTGCTTTCATTTGGATATGAAAACCCTTCAAGAGAGGAAGCATCTTCCTTAAGTTGGTCAAAACAGGGATCCACTGCACTCCCTCATGTAACATGTCTATGCCTTGATTTTTCCTTCTAATTAAAAGCACAGCATACTCCTGAAAGAGGTGTTTCATTTATGTCAATTCACATCTTACTAACACGAAGATGAGCCTACAGCTACTCTCATTTTCATTTGAGGCTTCAGTAAGGATGCTGTTTTCTTCCAAAACAAGGGTAACAAAAAGCCCCAGCTAAAAATAAAAATCCACATTTACACACTACCCACTCAGAGAGGCTGCACATTTTCCACTAACATGCTCATTTCAGGCTGTGCACTTTAAGTTTGTAAATCTATGAAAAAGTGATGACCAAGGGCTCTTTACTTGGGAGATCTCCAAGTGACACAGCTGCAAAAGCCTTTTGCTGGATGCATGATGCTGCACTTCCCACCGGCCTCTTCCGAGGCATTTTAAATTGACAGATTTGAGATGTGTCTGCATCTGAGGTGTAGACAAATCTTTTCCCTGCCTTTTGCACAAAGTTGGTGCAGATATTAGAAAGACTAAGTGGAATCCTGAAAATATTTATTTACTACTACCAGACGTTATCACCAAAAACAATGAGGAAAAGTAAGTAGTTTTCAGAAATTTTGAAGTACTTCATTTATATCCATTTTGTGTGTTCTTTCGTAGTCCATTTTCCCTTTCTCTGATAAGCACATATAAATCTCAACTGCAAAATATAAACCTATTTAAATAAAGTATCTGAGTCCCCTAGCAACAATGAATATTCATTCCCCCCACCCCCCCCACCCCCATATAAAGCCTGGAAACAAACCCTATATTGATGGTATCCCTTTAAGGTCTGAGAAGATGTAAACTCAGGTTTGTCTCTCTACTTGCTTTTATGGGAACTACTGGCCCGAATCTTTGATGTAACATTTGGAAGCCTGTATGAATAAACATATTCCCTGATACTTTCCCTTAAAGGGTTAAGTTTCTGAACTACAGCTATAATGCAATAAGCTTCAGCACTGATACAGTCAGAGGCACAACAGATGTCTCATCCAGAATTTGTGGTTGTGAATCCAGTCTTTGGCAGGATTCAGTCCCCAAAGGCTCTTGTTCTCTCTTTTAGCTCTTGAAGCCAAAGAGGTGTGGGAAGAGGGGTAGAACAAGTTTGAAATGCCTACACTGTCTGGAGTTCAACCCCACAGAGAGCTGCAAATCGGGAGAAGACTACCCACTCTCTCTGAGCAGAAAGAAAGAAGAGAAAATGGCAGAGGTTCATCTTCTTATCAGTGCCATTAATATTCAGTTTATTCCACCTGAAACGTTGTTTTAAGGGACTGAATTGCTTAGAAGATTGACTTTGATTTTGGGAGGCTTTCATTTGTAAGCTGTCAGTTTGGATCCAGCCGAGGGAGGTACTGATGGATGGTTTCTAATATCTAAGAGTTGCTTAGTGGCGTATGACAAATGACAAAGAAGTTGCAGAGTGAGTTATATAGTGAGTCAGCAGTCCTTTCCCAGAAGGTTCAATACTAATTAAGAGGCAACTTGACACCCTTTGTGTAAGGCTGCTTGGAAACTTATGCCCAGATACCAGAAACAAATCACAAGTAACTAAATACCTTAAGCTTCAGCATGGAAATAAATAACAGCCCTACAGTTATATCACAGCACATCCCTCAATACCCCCATCATGATTTTATTTGAACAGTATACTAAGTATGGTTATATGATGGCTGACTAACAAAAAGCTACTTTTTGTTCACTCAAAAATAGTGCCAGCATTGAAATGTTTGCCTTTTATTTAAAACCACACTTCGGTGGACAGGCTCTTTCTCCATCCTCCAAGTCCACTAAGTGCAGTCATACATTAATCAGGATGAAGGATGAGGCCCTGCAGAAAGGCACTGAGCTATGGCTGGTGTGTCGCTCACCTTCACCTGGCTCCCCGGCCAACACAGTTCCTGCTGGGAGCAGCCCTGTCTTTGGCTCTGGAAGGGAACTCTGCCATGAGCAAGGCATTTGAATGATCAGTTCTATCACGTTGCCTCCTCTCCGTTTAATTCTCTGTCAAGACCAACAAGCTCATTTCAGTTCCATTTCACAGACAGAGACGGACAAAACACTAAGTGGTGAGTAGGAGTTACAGACACCCACAACCCACCCTCAAGTCTTTCACAGGAAATTTTCTCCAAGTTTTAATCCATGCCAGCTCTGCCCCAGCTGCAGTAAACTTGCCTCAAGTGCATTAAGTACTGCAAAATTCTGCCTTGGGGGCCCTGTTCTCTGATCCTAATTTTTTATCAAATGCAGAAGTCCCATGAAAATAATCATGTAAAACTTCTGCTGTGCGTTTACCAGCACAAAATTGCATTTCAGAGATGGGGCATATCTAATTGTAAGGAAATGAGTTACAGTGAAATGGCAGTATGAACCAGTGTAATAAAAGACAGCCTCAATTAAAAGTTACAAGAACAGTGAAAAGGAAAATACAATATGATGCACATTACCAGCCTGCTCAGAATCTCAGCACAGAGCAGCGTCAGACACAGGAAGTCATCTTCTGAAAAAGCTAACGAATCATTTAGTTAACAAGGAAAGGTGGTGTCTTTGATCAGTGGGATCTAGGAGTTATAATTAAGCAGAAGACCCATATCATATACACTTCATAAAAGGCTATTGTATTTCAGAAAACTGCTCTAGTTTTGTTTTGTTTTGTTTTTTGTCAGGGCTTTTAATATTATGAAAAGATGTTTGGGGCTTGTTTGTTGTTGCTTTTATTTTTACAACCAGTGTTCTTTTTGTTCCATTCTTCATATAATATGAAAAATATCTCCCTGGCATGAGTGACAAAACCTACAATTTTGTTTTTCCTTTATTTCTCCAATTGCTTGTGAACCATGCGGTGTTTCATTTGTGAGTGGAGAGAACATATATCATATGTTAAGTCAATAATGAAGCAGCTCAGTAAGTTTAAATTAAAAAAAAAAAGAAAAAAAGAAAAAAAAAGTAAAAGTACCTCTTGTAATTTTTTATTATACTAAAAATAAGTCTCTCACTACTTTTTAAACTTGGCCACAAATACTTTTTTTTTCCTAAAATTGAAAGCATTTTTTTTTTTGGTGTTTTATACCATGTCTCTATTGGTGAGCTATAAGAGTGCACATCAGGAGAAAAAGCAATTCAGTAGATTGTTACATTTCTCACCTTATAAATCCTCTTCATAGCATTTTTCCCAAGTTGATTTTCAAGGTTAAGAGCTGTTTCCCATACTCCTCTGCTATGTTAGATTATTAAACAGGTGTCATAAAAGAAGGCCTTGATTTTGTAAGAGATCAAAAATAAGTTTCCCTTCATACCTTTATGCTACAGAATATATACTCAACATTAGAGCACTGGTGAACCTGCTGCAAACAAAAATCCCTGACGATGCAGAAGCTTCCTTTGCTCTATGCAGGGTGCAAGAAACAAGCTTTCAGGGAAGGCAGCTGTATTTTATTTTGTGCTTTACAAACAGCTTTTGGGGAACATCTATTCATTTCACATTTAGTCAAGTGCTCTTTTTTCAGCATCTACTGGATGCTGCTTAAATAAAGCTTTCCTACTTCTCCTCTCCACTTTAAGCTTGTTGAAGCAACTCTGGAAGAAAATGCATCTGGACATTTCTGAACTGAGCATTTGGTGGGAAGACAAGACTGAAAACCCAAGTTTGATCCATGTTTGGAAAAGGAAACAGAGAAGGCTGGAATTGTTTTAAATCCTCTCCAAGTATAAACCGACTTTCAAAACCACCTCGGAGGGGGCTCTGTCACTGTCACACATTGCAGTCTCCTGCCTCAGACCGATGCCTTACCCTGGCTCAAATGCCTGTAATGAGATTGTGTTACCTCCCTCAGGCCTGGGGACACAGCGTGCCCTGCGACTGCGCTACAGGATCTGAAGTGACTCATGCCATCAGATCCAGAGCAGTGACCGAGTGATCAGCACACAAAACCCCACTGGTTTGGATTATGTAAAGATAAACAGGACATATTATTTCTGATAAAATAAAATGAAGACTGTTTTACTTATGCCAAAGCAGCAGTTAGGGGTGGTTTTGGAAATGAGACAGTTTGTTTCCAAACACCTCAGGAAACCCCACCACCACCATCAAAAAAAGACAACCCTGGAGACAAAACCACGAATGTGGAACTACTGCAACCTTTCAGCTCATAAGAGGACCATGCTCCTCTCTCCATCAGATGGTGGAGTGGAGATGATGGTGGTCCCTGTGGGTTTAAAGCCAGATCTGCTCAGCAGATGGGGAACAATAGTCTCCTGCCACTTTCCAATTAGGGAAAAATATTCCACTTTCAGAGCCAGAGGTGCTCTATCGAGGTGTTAGGAACGAGTAAGATGTCACAGAAGGTCCTGGGTCTCAGGAACTATTTTTTCTTGCTTTGGTCAAAACACTCCCTAATGCACTGAGCAGTCACTATCCTAAATCTGTCCCTCCCTTACAGACAGACTGTGAGGCACAAAGATGGCATCACTGGGTGCAGCAGCTCTTTGTCTGCCAGGGAATGCTCCCCTGTCATCAGTCCTTTGTAGCTGCTTCCTTTCTTCTGGCCCTTCCCTCCTACCAGAGCTTCAGAACCAAGGGGATGGTGCTGCCTCCAGCCCTCTGCCAACCAACGTTGAAAAAGATTTTCTGTGAACAGAACTGAGTAACAAAAAAAAAAAAGTTCCTTCTTTTGCTAAATCCTTAGATATTATCAAACTTACAGTGAAATGGTGAAAACAGTCATCTTGTCTGATGTGTCTGCAACAAGGTGATAATTATTTTAACTCTCATCCCTCTTATTTAGAAGTGAAATGTGGTTACACTGATGCATTTATTCACCTTTTTTGATCCATAAGCACAAATCCCTATGGAAGTTTTCTTAATAAAAAAGAATGCAGCATACAGAAATTTGAGTATGTATGCACACATAGTGGAGCACACACCACTCCAAGCACCCCTGAGCACAGATGAGGAGTCCCAGATCGGTGTCCATCGACTCCCTCTGCTGGCAAGAGCTGCCACTTTCCTCTTCCAAAAAATACCCACGTTTTTGGGGGCAATGCATGACGTGAACATTGCAGTACCTTGCACCCAATCTTACTCAGTGCTGGTAGTCGGATGCTTTGCAGTGCACATCTGCAAGACGCACAAAGAATCTAAGCAGCTCCCTGGCAAATTCCAGATAAGCATCAAATAAGTATCCAGTATTAATTTTAATTATAGTTCGCACAGTAATGGTCATAGATATGAAACTGGGTTCCACTTGCCTTTCACGCCACACAAACTTTCAGATTTCCTCATTATAGCAGGCTTAAATAAATAATGCAAGATTCATGAAATGGAATGTTCTGCTTCATTTAAAATATTTATGGGGTTCTCTAAAAAGCAGAATCACTGCTTGCATTTTACTCTGAAATTTGAAATGCAAGAGGCTGGATTTGCATGAGGGAGCCCGACGGGCTGCAAAGCTGCCCCAGCCCTATCATCCACATGCCTTTACCCTCCCTTGGAGCTAAGGGACCTGCTGAAACCAGCTGGTAGGAGTGACCAGTCTGCACATTTTTGTCTCAGTTAATTACAGAGACAAGCCTACTACTTGGTCTGCCTGCCTCTCATTTCAAACCTATGAATTGTTGGTCTCTCGGATTTTTTTTTTGTGCCTGATACCATGTTTCGTTACTTCTGCTAAAGTAATACACTAACATAAATGTGAGCATTCAACAAACTCATTATAGAAAAGTTTAAAAATTAATGTCATTAAGATGATGAGAGACAGATTTTATGGCTCTTTTCAGTAAGCTGTTTCAAAGCTCTCTCTCTCTCTGTTTCCCAAAACATCATTGTAAAAAATTTATTTTGTATGATGAAGCAATGCTAAGGTTAACACAGCTCCACAAGCCTCTGCTAAACACACATGGAACTTTTGTTTTACATTGTTTATGTAACATCCTTCATACCTAAACACACAAACACCTATCTGTACATTTGGTGATTTGCACACACGGTAAAAATGGGATACAGATGTAAACATTATCAACTTCTTCAAATCATAAGTAAGCCTAACATCGCTACCACTATTTAAATAATCACTAAAAAATAATCTTTTTTGCTTGATTACTACTTCAGTTCCAGACATACAGTTCATTTTTTATTTAAACTCTCTGAACACCATATGTTTCTTCAGAAAGGTCTTTATCAGAAAAATTAAAAAATAACTGGAACCAGAAAATTCCTGTTATCCCAGAAGGCTTCATATATAAAATAAAAAGTGGAAGTGCTGGTATGATGATCCTTTAGGCAACATGGCACACATGCACCATCATTAACAGCTTCTACAGGCACAA
>VYZQ01002352.1:0-10484 GCA_013400655.1 Mystacornis crossleyi | reverse complement strand
TGAAGGCCATGGCCCCGCGGCAGAGCTGGACCATGGCCCGGCCTGGCCTCCCACCAGGCCTGCACCTGGGCTCGCGTTGGCAGGGCCCAGCCAGGCCCCGCTGGGCCGGCCCAGCCCCCCCAAGGGGCTGAGCTGGGCCCTGTTACCTCTGTCTTCGCCGGAAGAGCAAGAGAGAGATTCCCGCCCTTCATCTCCTTTTAATCTGAATTCACAGGGCGTACCCCTTCTCTAAGTGGCTCAATAGAGCTGTCGATATTCAAATTAGTTAACTGATTGGTTCTGTCCAGTTCTGGAGGAAATTACAGCACCTGTTGCTGCAAACCACTTCCTCCAGGAAGCAGAGCCAAAAGGAAGAAAAAACCTGAAAAGCAGGAAGAGGTGTCAACCCATGACAGGGAATAAGAGGAGATGCCTAAATGTGACATCTTAGATGACTGCAGCATAAATATATTTGAAACCTTGGCTACTAAAAAAAAAAAAATCATCCTTTCTTATCCAATAAAGGTCTAAGGACTCAAAAGAAACAGCAATTTTAGCAATTTTGGGTGCAATATTGGTTTGGATACATGAGTTGAATCCACATAGCATATTAACAATTCCCAGCAAAGAAACAGTTTCAGGAGCTATTCATTTAAGCAATAGTTTCATTCAATCTGAATGCTGGAAGAATTAAAGGCTCCTACGCACCCAGTAGAATAGATGAGGAAATGGCATAGTATGAAAATTGGAGAATAGAAGACAGATGTCAGAGTTACAAAGAACAGAAAGTAGCATTTTTATTTTTCCTGTTCCGGCTTGCTATGCATGAAAGCACACACACATACCCTGCTTTGGTTTTCAACACAGTATCCAAAGATAGGGGCTTGTGTTCCCCCCAGAAGTATACAAGGTGACAGAGTGGGGTGTTTCCAACACAGGTGGTCAGAGGACTAAGGGATTACGTGTGTAAAACAGGGAAGGGTTGGTTAACCCCCTTCACCTGAAAGGCAGCTGGACTTGCCTCATAGTCTGCTACTGTTTTGAAACTAATATAATAGAAAAGTTTGTGGGTGTTTATGTATCGTATTAATTGGAGCTGGATCAAACCCAGGAGGAAGGACAGTATTTTCTACTGACACAAAGGGCAAAAGTGACCTGGAGCCCTTTGATCTTATTACCATGAGACCAGCCCACCAATTACATCAGGACTGAACAGAGACTGAGGTTTTGTCCTGGCTCCTGTTAATCCAGCATTTGAGTAAACTTAAATACTGCAGTATCATTTCCAAAAAAGCCTAGGCTGTCACAGGCAGGAATGATCACTTCTCTCTCCCCAGGAGGGTGTATGCAGATTGCTGGGGAGTCATAAAGGAAATGCATCCCAGAACAGCAAAATGAGTGAAATGCTTTACTTTGTTCAGCTCACTGTTGAACCATCCTATTTGGGCACATACACTACTGCTCTTTAAGGAATTTATATTTACAAATTTTCTTCAAAAAGAACAGTAAGAAAACTTAAATACCCAAAAGCTCTAAGGCATTCAGGAAGCCTACAGTGCACTTGGCACTGCTTTCTGAATGCAGCAGTGTTAGTGCTTTTAGTCCTCTACCTTGTCCCATCAGACGTCTTGCGGATACTCACCTGAGCTGTACTGTCAAGACCAGCGACTTCTGGGATCACCTTCGATACTTTTCTTGTTCAAGCAATTCTGCAGCAGCAATACCTTCCTTAACAATATTTCAGACTTTCTGTCACCTAGTCAGACTAAACAGATCAGCATTCAGTTTCCCCTGAGTCTGCAGAAATGGAATTTTCTCTAAGAGAATGCTAAGGGCTTCTGACAAACTGGATTAAAATCATTGATCATCTTGCAGAAAATTCTGTCTGCATTCAGCCAAGTTCTAAGGTAGGATGTGAATGTGTCATGCACAAGAGCCTAATAATTCCCTTACAATGTCTTTGATGCTATCATTGCAAAAAAAAAAAATTATCAGAGAAACAGAAGTCTGGAGTTTTAACATCACCTGAAAACTGGCAAAAAGCCTGTCCTAGGTTACAATGTAAGACGTGCCCAAAAGTATTTATTCTATCACCATCTTCATGAGTTGTTGAGACCAGGTGGGGTAGTGCTCCCTGCCTCCTCCCTCTGGACTATCTTCTGTTAATGGGCCCAACAATGCCTTGCCTATGACTCATGGATAACTCGCTCCTGGACTATCTCCTGTTAATGGGCCCATCAAGGCCTTGCCTCATGACTCACCATCCCATTGTGAGATGCTCCACCCAGGAGGAAGAACCAAGCATTCCATCCGGAATATAAGATGAGATCTCAAACACCATAGGAGCCTTTCCCACTGGATTCCCAGAGGAGAAGAGCTACACAACCACCACTGGACTTTCTGAGGAGAACCAGACCTTTTCTACAAGATCACCGCTTCAACAGAACCACTTCAAAGAGAACTGCAGCTATCACCTGACCGGACTGCTACCACCACCCTGCCCAGCAGGGTGTCAGGTCGTACCCTGACTCTGTCAGGTTAAACCAGTGTTTCTGTATTGCTTTGTTATATATACATATATTAGTAAAAGAACTGTTATTTCTGTTTCTCATATCTGTGCCTGAAAGCCCCTCAATTTCAAATTTATAGTAATTCAGCAGGAAGGGGGTTGTATTTCCCATTCCAAGGGGGGCTCCTGCCTTCCTTTGGTAGACACCTGTCTTTTAAACCAAGACAAAGCCCTACCCACAGCCCCTGAAAAGGCTTTCTTTCACGACCTGCAAAACTTTTCACTCCTCTTTAAGGTTAAAAGAGCTTTCTGCTGTGCCACTTTCATGTCCAGTTTTCCACCATCTCTGTTCTGCCCACTCCATCTGAGGGCTCTCCCTGATTCCCTTCTTCAGATCTGGGTCCCCTTTCAACAGCCTTTCTGTTCAAGCAGTTGGGAGAGGAAAAACACACTCCTCTCATCTCATCTCTCCCCATTCCCCATCAGCAGTGCTTCCCTCTCTGCCCAGAAAACTGCCAGTGTGGAGCAACCCTGTGTGTTGGGGAAGAGCTGCTCTGGGTGGCACATCCTGGACTTTGGAGAAAGAGGAGAACCAGGTTCCCTCAGGCTGCTTCACATGCCTGCCTCCAGTACAAGGCAGGTCTCCAAGGGCACATCCTGACACCTTGCAAAAAGCAGAGCAGCAGGAGCTGGGTGCAGCAAGGAGGGAAGGTCCTGACACCCTGTCTAAAAGAATGAAAAATATCATCACTGTAAGGGAGATGGTGTTGCCTTTGTGCTGATATTTGACATATAGACCCAGCAAACAGACTCTCCAAAGCAAACACCACCCATACTGCAAGTTGACTTCTGTAAGCTGCAATTTCCTGTCCTTGGCTGGTAGTTACAGGAATGCTGTCAGTATATTCATGCCAAAAAGTCCAACCACAAAAGCAAAAAATTAAAGAAAAAGGACATTGCCAGTGAAAATCTGACCTTTTTGAGACTGATGAGTACTGTAGATGTTGGATGGCTCTGCTCCTAAATACACCTGAAGTCAACCACTAAATATGGTGCAATAAAACTGCCCCATACTGAAAGTTTTGCCCAAGCCTTAGAGGCCACCCATCCTACAGAGAAGTATTTCTAATCAGCAGAATTAAAGGAACACCACAAACAAATAAAACAATTCTGTTAGCAGAGAGTTAGGTGACCTTCAGGAGAACATTACCTTCTAAGAAACTTATAGACATAAAACTCTAATTTAGTGGGGCTAAAAGGCCTCACAGGCTTTTGTGTCCTTGACTGCTTCCTTTGAGCCAAGTCATGCATGGAGATGAAGCATTGAGCATATAAATTTCCACGAAATTCACTGTCCTGGCTATATTTCTTACTGATTTGAGTAATTTCTTAGAACTTTCTTTTAGTGATTATTATTATATTATATTATATATTATAATGTAATATATTATTATTATGGTTATTCTTTTAGTGATTATAATCTTGCAGGAACCCTGGCCATAGGGTAGAAGGGACCTCATGGATGACTGAATCCAGCCTCCTTTTCTTGAAATAGTGCCATATAATCCCACTCACAAGACTTGCCAACCCAGGTTTTAAACTAGTACAGCATCCTGTTCCCTGTGCTCTGTGAATATGTCTTTCCAGCATAGTGCCCTGATGCTTAACTGGTTCTGTTGTGGTTTTAGCAAGTTTTATAGAATACTTACTGTCTTTACAGCTCTACCTGCAAAGCACTTCAAAAGATTCTCTGTTAAGATTTACCACAGTAAACCTGCTGACTAAATCATACAAATTCAAAGTAATTCCAGGTCAAACCTTTAATCAGAGAGACCTCTATAAGCTGCTTCTCACCCTTATTAAAGAGATTTACAAAACCATGACGGAGGTTGGAGAGTTACTGATGTGCCATTTAAAAAGGCTCCATTGAGATTTGGGTATTTTTATCATTTAGAAAAAAGCATTTGCAGATTATATCTCTAAGGAGACAATTATAAAGCATTCTGAGAGCCTTTTCACTTGAACTATATGGAGGGAAAATGGTACACCAAAGTATAGGAAAGAAAATACATTGCCTAAGCCTTTTTCTTGAATGGGATCCTAACTAGTCATGTCACAGCTGCAGTGAAGTGTATCATGTTCCTGTGATTTATTACTATAAGGGCCATATCATCTGCCAAAGTGTGCTTGTAAGAAATTAAATGGTTTCCAAAGGAAACTTTAGACTAAGACAGATTTTAGATTTGCATTTTTACCCTGATTAGTGTCTGTGAAGCTCCTTTGAAAACTTTTGTATCAAGCACAAATAAAAAATTATTGCCAAATGCAGTTTGAATTTGGGAAGGTTTCAGGAAGGAAGCCCAGTTACCCACAGAAAGGGATGAAGAGACTGTTTACAGGACTGAGAAGGCAGAACAGTACTGAAAGAGAAAAGAAGTGGCAAAGTTCCAACATGCTGCGCCTTGGACCCAATTGCTTTCTGTCTAACGTGATGAGCTCTTCACAGGCCTGAGTTATTCCGTTACCCTTTTAGCTTGACCTTGGACAGTAAGCCTCAAGTCAAATGTAAGTAATAAATTAAGGGCTTGATCCTACACTCCCAATATTCTTTCACTTCAAGCTGAGGAGGGAGAATGATATTAAGACCTATATTAATGTTGATCATGGTATCATTCCTGATGGACATCCATCCAGAAAAGAAAACTCCCACAATTAGCCTAGCTACTGCAGACAGACAATTTGGGACCACAGCAGAAAATGAAGCAGCAATATTTCCCTTGATATCAATAGCATCAGAGAACCTCAGAGGCAGCCTTTCAAGGCTCTTGTTTGCATATGAGTGTTTCTGCCAACTTGTATCAACTTCTCATTTTCAAAGGGAAATAAATTTAACCTCACAACATTTGTCCATTGCTGTAAGACTTCTCTGCTTTCCTGATGTAAGCCAGCAAAACTGAGTACAACTATAAAGAAGTCCCAATAATTCCATCAAAAAGACCTTGGAAACATACAGTATGAATCTATTACACCTTTTTTGTCATTAAAGTATGAAAAGAGTGAAAACAAAATACAAATACATGGAAAAGGAAAAGTATGTAATAATCTAAACAGATTGGCAAGGTGTAACACTGGGTATTCTCTGTAGAATGCCCAGAAGTTTACTACTTACTAACAGGCCAAACAAACATCTTGGTCAGTCTCAACTTGACTTATCTTGTATAAAATACCAAAACACCAGAAGTGAGGAAGGACTGACATCTTGCTGGCCTAAAGAGGTGACCTGATTTTCAGATGTGCCAGGAGGTTACTGATGGTAAATTACTGTTGTGTCAAATAACATAACCTGTAGAATAAATGCTAACTTAGGTTATCCAGAACAAGAATCAAAAAGCAGAGATAGATGCCATGAGACACTGGGAACAAAGCAGCTTTGGTAGTTAACACCAAGGAGGAGATTCTCCCCTGAGTTATAGAGTCGTCAGGGGGGATGTAAAAAAAATATGTGGCTAATAATAGAAACAGAAGGGTTTTTTGAACTTGGTCTTCCCACCTTTATCTGTATTCCTCCTAGAAAATTTTTGCAGAGCTTCTGCAAGAGATTATTTCTGATTTTGAATTTGCAACAGCAGTTGTCACGAATAACACCTCCCTATAAACCATGAATACACATCCAAGGAGCACAAGTTACACCACCACAATACCTCAATTCATTTGCTTTAGCACCAACCTGTAAAAGGACGATGCACAACTGTTCAGTCTTCTACTTGCTTTGTTTACTTCCTTCCAAGAAAAAACAAGCATTTTGCCTAAACTACTGCAAATTTCCTTGAGGAGACAGGATCACATTATTATGAAGCCCATGAAATCTGTTTCAGAACTGTAAAATGCTGGGATCAGGCCAAAAGAATCCCTCCAGGTATACGGCATATTTCTCTTCCTATGCATTATATCTACAGTCTCATTCCAAGACCATATACCAAAGCCTTTTCCTCATGCAGAGAAGCCAGGTAACACATGACAACCCACGGAGAACATTTCTGACAGCTTTTTTGACAGATGCTCAAGACATGCTGCTGACACCACATTTTCTACATGGTTGAGATAAATAATTAAAACTGATTCAGCACTGAGAATCTTCTAACTTTGTACTGATCAGGAAAAAACATGTTCAACTATGAGATGACTAGAATCATTAAAATTCTGTTTCAGAGAACTGCTATTAAGTGATAATTCTGCTCTTCAAATTAGGAGAGAGGATTAATAATTGAATCCAAAGACTTAGTTATATATATTTGGTGGGTTTGTTTCATAATGGAAAGAATGACTTGAGTAGAAATCCATTAAAATTGTTAGTATTCCCATGCTAGTCTGATTCTAAGCTTTTCCATTAAGTAGCACAGTCATAATGGCATTAAACTACTTAAGCAGCAAAAACAGCATGATTATCACTTTTAATTCAGTCTTTTAGCATGTGAATAGATACTGTACATCACTGACAATTCACATTCCTAAAGAGATTTTTCTATTCTGTCATAGCAGCTTCACCTCCTCTTGTACTGATATAACTGATCCAAGAATGTATAATTTTTTCCTCTAGAAAAATTCCTCAGATTAATGACATAGCAAATCAATCAGCTACTCCTTTATTTACCTTAAGATAGATGTTTAGACATGAGCAGGAACTAGGGCACAATTACTCACGTACCAGCATATCAGCATCTTAAATCATGAGCGTACTCTCCAAAATATGAGTATGTTAGATATTGCATATATTAAAAACAAAAGTCCCACATAGAGAGTATAAAGTATATGGAAGCTCTATAGAAATTAGGGGAGAAGAGAGAAGACTATGCTGCACGAATCATCCCTCCCTTGCCTCTCAGAAAAACCCTTTATTTACTGCCTTGGAACCTCCCTTTCTTGGGAATTAGCTAGTGTGACATATTTGTACCTGGAACCCCATGCAGCAGTGGCAATGGCTTGCTCCCTGCCCTCACAGGACTGTTGGGAGCTGCTGCTGGTGCGAACAAACCAAAATTCACTTCCCACCACTGCCATTCTTGGTGCCAGCCCTCCAGGGAGCCAGAAGTAGTACTGAATATTGTCGGCTCAGGGATCTCCAGGCACCTTTCTCTTGGTGCCCCCTCCCATACAATTGTCCCTCTGTCATACTGTAGATATTACCATAGAGCTAAGAAGCAGTGGCACCTTTGCATTTTCATATATTTGCTAAAGGACTCTGTAAAGGCCAGTAAAAGGCAGAGCATAGGAGTGCTGTGGTTTAGTTGTCAACAACACAGCTTCTGCAAAAAGCTGCAGCACAGCAGCCATGCAAATGACAAATCTAAATACAGCCCACTATTTCCAAACCAAACTGAAAGAAACCAGGCAGCAGGCTTGGCCTGGCCAGGCTCAGCCCTTGTGAGGCAACACAGCACTGTCAACACCTGTTTTAAAGATAAATAGTCTGAAATTTGACACATTGGTGGCCTCAGATGAAGCAAACTCAGACCTTGTCTACTCTTCTCTCTCGCCCACAGTCTATGCCACTCCCTGCTCACATGTGCCTGCCATTGGTACTGCTTACATCCCTGCTTCCCCAGAATCTAAACAGCTTCTACATCTGATCACAGCGCCGGAGTGACAGCATCCCCTCTTACACGGAACAAGCTCTCTCTTTCACAGGTCCTCAGCTGGCAGGGAAAGATGAAACAGTTCCTCCCACACCCTAGGACCAGGCATTTAATGTCCACGGTCCATCTCCTCTCCATCACAGATCTACAATTGCAGCACAGGGCTCTGAGTTCTGCTCTAACATCATTAGTAATTCCAGTTTGTTGCAAACACGTATCTAGCAGACATTTCCACCTCTGCACACACAGATCAGGAGTGTCCTATTTCAACATTGCTATAAGAAAGCAAATGTCTGCTTGGAAAATCTGATACTTCAAAGCCTTGATTTCCTTAGCAAAATGAAGAGATATCAACATTTGGTACAAGGAAACATCTTGTGGAAGCTACTGACACTCACGCTCGTCATATGCTCTATTTCCATCCTTCCTCTTTCTTCTCTTCCCTTAGTGGGTTAATGTCAACATAAATTCACAGGTCTTCCCGTCTAGTAACAATAGGCACTTACTCACCATAAGCCCTTTTACAAAAAATACCGTGTCAGAAGCTTTTGTGTCTCTCCAGGTTGCAGGTACCCAAACCAAGGCAACGTCTAAAATAGATTTTCTTAGACACTGGAATAGAATCCATGTTAACCAAAACACAAGCCTAGTCCTGTGCTCGGGCTCCATCAGGCAGCTCCAGAAGAGCAAGGTTCCACTTCTGGCTTCACTGTCTACATCACTTCTGCTCACAATGGTGCTTCTTACCTACACAATCTGAGCCTTCAAAATCATAATTTGGGAGCATGATTTTCTGCAGATGGCCTTCTTCAAATAATCCCAGACTGACCAAACCAAGCTCCTTAAAGATGTAGCAAAATCACTTCATCACTGTTTCATGCATTTTATTTTAAAGGCCTGTTAAGAACTCATTCTTTCTAGTGGAATGCTATTTTTATCTCAACTTTTTTTTCCTTTGGGATCTTGAAAACAGGATTTTCCTGTCTCTGCCTCTTTATTTCTTGTCTGTTTCTATTTGAACAATAATGATTCCTTTTTTCCTGTGCTTCTAAGAGATTTGACATTAAAATGTCTAGTTTCTATTCTCTTTCTGTTGTATTGTCCATTGGAGCCATTCACAATGACCTCAGGTCAGATCTAGGCATTGTCTCTGATAGTTCAATTCCAGTTGAATTGCTGGAGCCAGCAGGACATTAGCATTCACTTGAATGATTTAGCATACTCAGAGAATAAGATGGGTTTTGTATTCAGCAACACACATGAAAACCTGAAGAAATTATAGAGCAGTCCAAAGTTCTTTTGGAGTCACATATCTTTTCCTTCTCACATATCTTCCTTTGCTTGATGGCACCATCTTAGCCATTTCAATGCCAAGCCCTTCCTTGACAGTGCTCATGGAAGAAAGAGGAGAAAAAAGTGATTAGAAACTATTGTTTAATATAGTTCATCAATTTAACAGATTTCATGGCTAAAAGATCATATTATGCATTACCTCCTATAAATATAGGGGAATTTCACCTGTAATTTCCTCATTTTGTCCAACAACTGGAGAGGACACTTTTTCAAAGGTAAATACTTCAATCCGAGTTCTGAAATAAGTATTAAAAATATAATACTTGATGGCTTTAAAACTTTTTTCCCCTGTCTAGTGCCTACCCCTATGACAAGGTTTTGGTGTTGTATGTGACTGAAGACGCACATGACCTACAGAGTTCATGTCTTTTCAGATTCCAGATTCTTGAACGTAAAACTAAAGTGAAGAGAATGCGGGGCAGTATCTTCAGAAGAGGTGGCTAAAGTTTGGCTCCGGAATCCATTTGCCTCCAAAAGAAATGCTGACCTGAGCAGGTGCCTGCAAACTGAATGAAGAAATGTGGCTTTGTTTTCCTGCAAACTAGACTCTCCACCTCACTATTTCATGACTTCAGATCAGGGATTCCCAAACTTTTCAACAGTAGGACTGAACACCTCAGCAGATATGTTTGTTCAATTATACACTTTATGGGCTGCATTAAATGATTGGAAGGACCGTACCATAACAGAACATAGTTGGCCTCTTCTTAAAAGCCCTTTTCCTGCACCATCTCTCTTGGCTCCAATGGGTGTTCAGCTATTCAAGGTGAAGTTGCAACCTTCAGACCATAACCATACTTGACCCCTGTGACAGGACCTTTCACCCCCTGATACAGCAAAAGCTTATCTCTACTTCCCCCATGGCTAAGCTAGGCTGGAATGGTTTGTCTTGTGATGAATTATCTCAGCTGAAAACAACCTTAGCCAGCAGTAAACATCCTTCCTTGAATGGTGGGAAAGGATAAGCCAGAAATAAGTGACTGAGAGACAAGCACTTTTTACAACTATAA
>VYZQ01002343.1:17970-30688 GCA_013400655.1 Mystacornis crossleyi | reverse complement strand
TTTTTTTTTTTTTTTTTACTAGGAGAAAAATCAGGGGTTGGGGAATGTAAGCTGTCTTTTCACTAAGAGATGTCAAAATTTTAGATTTGCAGGGTTTCAAATAGAAGTAGTAGCCTGTGCTTCTAAACAGGATGCCTGGGTCTGTGGATCTGATTTTTACCAAGGTTAGCTGTTTGATGTAACCATGGGTAAATCTATACCTCTTAACTGAACTGAGAATTTGGTTGTCTGAGAGAAGATTCATGTTTGTTTTACTAAGAAAAAAACCCTATAAATTCTATCAGTATCAGCTGAGTTCTGGTATAAGGATATATCACCCCTAGCTGTTTATCTTCCTAAAATACTCTTACAAAGGCTTAATTATTATTTCTTCAAGAAAACTGAAGGGTTTGATACTTCAAAGGAAAAACTGCTGCTTTCTCAGATTTCCATGAAAACATCTGTTTCCAGAGCAAATTGGAAGACATTTACCAGCTCATTTGACTTTTCTGGGTTTTCTTTAGGTCCCTACCAATAGTTCATGTGGCAATTTCTTCACTGAGTTGCAGACACCTCTTGCCCTTTCTTCCTTACTTTGTGTTTCAAAGCCTTTGCAACCTAAAATAGAGGAATCTCCTCGACATTAAGTATGTGTTTTCACAAGGGTCTCATCCAAACACAGTTCTGAATATCCTCTTGAATTTTCCCTATGGCTATTTTCCTGCTGTCGTGCTTTATTGTACAACTTGTCTTTATGGTTTTTTTGCAAAACTAAGGCTTGAGGCTTACTCCTTGCTAAATGAAGTTTTCATGCAAAACTGGGGAGTTCAGGTCCTTATATTGTAAGGTTATTTTTATGTCCTGCTTTCACATCCTAAGGAGTACTCAGTAATAGGTGTTTACTTGGCAGAACAGTGGACAGTTTGGCAGTAAAACTTAACAGGATCTGGAAACAAATTATCTTTTTCTAACGTGTCGTGTGACTTGGTGGCTTCTCATGCTGTTTTTCATACATGTCTTTTTACTAGATCTACCAAGCCTAACAATTTCCTCTGTGTTTCTAATAGCTGGCCCTGCCCATTGTTTTGTTGCTTTCAATATTCAAAATGCATTTTGTGCAGCTGAATATCTGTGGCTGGTTGTATCACACAGTGTCAAATGAATATTTTTGGCAGCAAAAGGTGGTATTTGTGTACTGGACAAGTCCAACAAGATTTTGTCATGTAATAGCTATCCTTTTGTAAAGCTTGCTTTGTATCCAATGTATGATTACAGTAGAAAAAATCTCCCAAAATTATACACAAAAATGACACATTTTAGGAGTGCTTAACATAAAAAAGGTATATTTCATCTTACTTTTTTCTTTATTGGTTTTTTTTTTTCATATTTCTTCTACTGTTTCATATGATCCTGCTCATCTTAAGTTGAAATACTGTCTAAGCACCATGTTGGAGACACTTACAGTCTAATCCCAGGACTTTTCAGGCTGGATTTGGGATCCATGCCAGTTAATGTTTGCACTGATCCACTGTTTCACTGAACAGTTTTGTCTGGGGAATCTGTTAGGGTAGAGCTGGGGTTATTCATTTCAAAGCCAGGAGGGAAGCTCAAATTACAGTTTTTAATGCCCGCAGAAGTCTTTGGCCACCGGGGAGCAGAAGGTTTATGGATCAAGCAGGCAATTTGCAATGTGACCTTTAAACTTACATTGTTAACTGCAATTTTAGATGCTTTTGTTCTGAGAGCAAGACAGTAGTTCTGGTTTTGTTTAGATGATCTAACAGTTTTAAAGATTTTTTTTAAAATTTCATGAGTTATGTATTTAATCTTAACAGCATAATTATTACTTTTTTCATTAGTTTTTGGTGATGGTTATTGGCAAAACCAATATTTAGAGCCTGCTACTTAAGCCTTGATGCTGATTGATATGAGGTAGTTCAGGAGAAATACATAGCAGTAAATTATTGCTTGAATTACCTGATTTTTTTTCCCTTTAGCAGCTATATAATAATTACAGCTGTTCCCCACTCTGCATTGCACCAGATGTTGATGTCTGTGAGTTATTTCTTGATTTGACTCATTTCCCTTTCCCTCACTGAATACTGGGTTTGAAGCTTATAGGAAACAGAGAATTTGGGGAATATTAAGTTGCTTATCTCAGAGCTGGCTTCACCTTGAGCATTTCAGCTGCCAAGAACACAAGATCCTACCTTAAAATAGGATGCTAATTGTGACAACGATCTGATACAGGTTAATTGGGTGCTTTTCTGCTAGATTGAGTGGAGAAAAATTGTGTGACACCTCAACCAGCATTCTCTCTCTGACAGTTTCTGCACCTATTTGGACACAGAAGTTACTTTTCACTTCTGTGCCACATTTTAGCAAGGGCTTTGGCTCATGTCATCGTGCAGGCTTGAAAAGGAATCTAGTGAGACGTGGCTGCTGGATTTGGGCTTTTGCAGAGGCTCAGCAAGTGGGTACAAAAGCAGGGCAGGCCTGCCTGGGTTGGGCAAAGCTGGGCAGACACGTGGTATGGACATCACCTCCCACTTGGTTCAGTTTTCCAGTTTAACCTGCCACCATATGTCTTATGAGAACCCTGAAAACTTGGTATTTTCCCAGATTCCAACACTGCAAAGACAGCTGGGAAATGGGGCAGGACGGAGAGGGAAGTTTGCCAGCTGTCTAAAGAAATTTTGTGGGGTTTATCTGTGGTTTGTGGGGTTTTTTTTCTTCCCCTCTAGTTGGTAATTATGTATGAAAATTTTTTCAAACATATGCTTGGGGGCAAGTGATTGTAAAAGGTTTAGGAAAAGGTAACAGTGTATATTTTCCTCAAACTGTTATTTTTCATTCTTAAGACTGTGTTACAGCATCCACGAGCCCTCTTAAATAGAACGACTCAGCTTCTTTTGAGACTGATTGTGGCTCATTTTAGTTCACCCTTCTGAGGAGATACATCCTGGTAAAAATACAGATGGATAATAAGTGCCCTCTACAGTGACCCTGCAAGTAGCATTTCTCCTGTAAAAAACATCTTAGCTTGAAGACTTAAAAAGTTTACTTCGGAAGGGAAAAGGGAGGAGGCAACAAGAAGAGAATCTGAGTGATATGTTAAAAAGAATATGTGATGAAAAAAAATCTTCTTTTGGCTACCATAGTGTCTTTTTTCCCCTTGAAATGTGTTCGTAGTCTATACTACGTTATTGTGTAATACAATATTTTAAACCTATTCTTTCTTCTGATTTTTTTTTTTTTAATTCAAGAATGAAACCAGCATTGGGTGGTTAAATTTACTTGTGTATATATTTAGACTTGGCCTTCTGCATATTGACCAATAAACTACCACTGGCTCAATCGAGACAATCAAAATAGATACTCCAGCCCTTGTCTTTATGATGTAATAGAGTTTCTGTTTGATGTTTTTGGTTTGGGTAAAAATACCAGTTTAGAGAGGAGAACCTTATTTATCAGCCTCCTCCCTGCCAACATACATTATCAAATATCCAATATCAAAACCCCACCAGGATGAATGCAGAAAATTGAAACATGTCTTCAGTTGTTTATTCCCCAAATGCTCATTCATCTTTCGGAATTTTGAAAAAAATACCACCAATAAAAACAAATGTTTTTAACTTTGTCCAATCTGTATTGTTTTTTCTCTAAACTCAGTGGTCTACTGATTCAGAAATGGATTTCTGTTGCTGCATCATTAAGCAAAATGGGGTGTTTTTGTCACAGTTGAATAATTTAAAACCAGGGTTTTTTTAAGGTTAAGCTTGTTTGCAGAATTATTATTCCATCCTGCTACAACCTGCATGTTTTGTTGAAGAAATTATTTCTGTAGTTTACAACTCTTTGAAAAGTGTTTGTCAATTTGAAGCAAAAGTGTAAACTCAAACTGTAGAAATGCAAGGTAATTTGGGCAGAAGGGCCCTGGCCCTTTTTAGAGATTTATTCTTCTCAGCCTGTTTTTTTGCTAAGTAGTTTTGGGTAAAGCTCTTTTTAAAAAGAAGTCTGCCTGGACTGACTGCTGCCATTTTTTCAGAATACAAATGATTGTGGTTTACCTGAGGTTCTGTCCTTGGAGACATTTTTGCCTCAGAGATACAAACAGCTCTCTCCTCTTTTCCATTCCAGTTTCTCTCCTTTGATCAGCATTTTAAAAATTCATCGTGTATCCAGCAAGACAGAACAACAGCAGAGGTCACGATTATCTTCCCTGGATGTTCCTGACCTTAAAGTGAAACCTCAGTTTTGCTGAGAGTGTTGGAATACTAACACTCTTCAGCACAGGCATTATTTCCTTTTCTAACTTTCCAAAGAAGACACACACGCTGAAAATAATTAACGTTTTCATAGGAGTGAATTCTAAACCCAGAAGATGAAGGATGCAGCGTGAGCTTTGTCATGTTGCTTGCATTTTTTTTGAAACTGGCCGAAGTTTCTGTCCAACGTAACTTTTATAGTTTGTCATCTGCAGATTTTCCTGAGAGAAGCAAGCAAGTTTCTTCCTGCCTCTATTTATTGGATTCATAGTGCTGATAATTTTTTTTTCCTGCGAGGTGGCCTCTAGCACTCAGTTTATTGACTTCCTTGTACCTACACCCAGAAATTATCTCTTCATAAAACAGTTTATAAAAGCATAGATAAAGGCATTACTAATTTTCTGCTAGATTTCCCATATAGTTCCTGCCTTTGTGGTCTATACTTCAACTAACCAGTGATTTTACTGTGCTTAGAAAATGGTAAAAAATTACTCCAGAATGCCAAGAAAAATAATAAACTGCCCCTTGGAAATAGTACAGGTACCAATTTACATTTTTATCACGAGAACCATAAAATATGTGCATTTATGTATTAGATTTTTTGTGCTTTCTGTCTCACTTAAATTTTCAAGGATACCTGAAAATCTTTAATGCCTGCCTGCTGAGAGATAAAAATATTATCACGACCTGATGGCATAACTTAATACTGCACTCAAGGGTAGATGGACATGCAGCAGTGCTGGCTCAAGGGAAGTGGAATATTTAATATCAGGAAGTTTAATTTATCAGTGGAAGTTTAATATCAGGAATTATGGCTTTGCAGTCTGCTGGTTGTGTGGCTTGCCTGTTCTAGAGTGCACAAACGACAGGTTTTGAACCCTGTAACTAAACTCTGCTTAAATCCGTGGAAGGAGGAGTCGATTTTTAACGTAGAAAAGGGAACAAGAAAGTTAATTAAAAACAAATTAACTGAAAAAGTGCCGTAGAATATAGTTTTTTATGGAAACTTGTAGCTGAGGGTGATTTCTTCTTTCCCTAAGTGTCTCTCATACTGCAGCTGCCACTCTTCTGAGCAGGAGGCTGGGCTCAGTGAACTGCAGAGCCCCCAGCCAAACTAAATTATTGTGATTCTAGGGTTAGCAGGTATTATTCAATTCAGCTTTAGGGTGTTTGGGGGGGGGTTTTCTGGGTATTGTGGAGAGTAAATGTTCTATGATTTCAGTTTTTACGGTTCATATAAAAAAAAAAAAAGGAGGAACTACAAAATTCCGTTTTGTTTGTTGTTTTTAAAGCAAAACTGTTTGTAACAATAAGTATTTCTAAATTTAGTTTTTCCAGGGCTGCCTTATCATTCATATTTTCCTTTAAACTAAATGCAAGTTATGTGTTTCAGTGGAATTTGTTAGGCACCACTTCTGAAGGCCTTAAATTTCAATTTTTGATGCGTAACGCCACCTCCCTTGTCACGCCGCCCATCTCAGCACAGATATTTCTATTCAGACTTTCTAAAAGGGATGTTTTAGTTGTTTCTTCCTCACCCTTCCTACCCTGAGGATTTGGTGCCAATCATGCAAGCCTTTGGCTGAACAAAGCCAACAGTTAAGGATGGTTTTCATTTGTCAGGTGGCTTTTTGCAGCCCTAACTGCGATGACCGCAGCCATCTTTTTGCTCTAATGATGTGTTTCTGTTGTGTGTTGGAGGTGCTTCAAAAATCGTGTAAGGAGAAGAAGTGCAGAAATCCTGATGCAGGTTTTCAGTTGCAGCCCAGCCTGGAAGTCAGAGTAGCTATATGCCATGTGAGAAGACACGGGCTAGGCAGCTGAGAGAAAAAAGCTGGGTAGTTTTTTTGATGGCTGCTAATTATTTTGTGCGTGGTGGAGCTGTAGCTCTGCCTGGGCAAAGAGCTGGGTAGGAAAAGGACCTGGAATGGAGTTAGAAGTGTACATCAAGCACCCCACGTTTGTGATGAGTTTCTGGATGGGGTGGCAGGAGAGTAATGCTGCATAGATGAGCTGGATGCAGTCTTTGGTTCCCATTTATGGATGTCAGCATATAAGCAACAAATTAGCTTGTCTGGAGGTTTTACTGTGGAGAGTGTGGTGCCAGTGCTGGGCATTCCTGGCGTCTTTTCAAGATAAGATAGGCATATGATGCAGTAACACTCAAGAGTTTGGCTTGCAATAGATAATGATTTTTTTTTTTTTTCCCCCCCGGAGGGGTTATTTTCATGTGACTACCTGTTTACCCTCTACTTCACACGTCCCTCCTTGTAGAGCATAAAATGGTAGGTGTTTCAGGGTCGGGGGAAATACGTACACGAGTGCCTACATATTTCTCCTGCAAACAAGGGTATTACAGAGCTGGTTTCACAAATCCCTTGTGTAACCGCCTTTGCAGCTTAATCCCCTCACGTACGCACACATGTATTTAGTATTTCCAGCTTTCGTATGTTTTAAACTTCTTAGCCTCTTTGTCTACAAAAAAGAAACACCCCCGTTTCTTTCTTTTTCCTTATACTTGCATTCCTTTTTTTTTTTTGAATCGTGTCACAATGGAAGTGGGGAAGCAATGTTCGTTAGATGCTCAAAATACAATCTATAACCAAGAGAAGCCGTCCGTCTACTTAACTCCCCAGATCTGAGAATTACCAGAATTATCTAAATCCTACGGTGGTGTGCTCACACTTTGGGGGCTTCACACTACCTCACCACCAAATACTGTTGTGAGGTTTTAGGGTGGTCTCCTTTATGACACAGATTGCTCTATTTAAACAGGAAGGTGCTGCTCGTGGCAGCCAGCAGTACAATTTCCGGGCACACAAGTGGGTGATGTTGTCTTACCTCCAGGTTTGATGTAGAAGCAGTTCAGCTGAGTTTCGTGCACCAGCTTCCCCTTGTACTTCGTGTCGGGTTCCCCCGGCTGGTGGCTGGGCAGGGGGTGATACGCTTGCCGAACCAAGGCTTGAAACATTTTAAAATTCCCAGGCAGCGTTGAAGCAGCTGAATATCAGAGTATTTTCTAGAGATAGTAAAGGCACGTTCCTTTTGGTTAGTTTTCTTGCTTCAGAGTTATTTGATGTAGTAGCCGTGTACAGAAGTTAAAACCTGAATATTGTTCTAAATTGCTGGCAAGTGGATCTTCTAATCAACGAGCTGTTTTCTAGCTCTTGGAAACTTTTTCAGTATCTTTTGCGTTCTCCTTCCTTTCCTTGCTGTTCACTCCTAATCCTTTGCTTGTCCTCTGTGCCTTAAGCTCAGTCGGAGCCTTCTCCTCCCCCTGTCCGTTTTTCAGGAAAACTTGGATTGAGGAGTGAAGATAATGGGCGCCATCCGCCCGTCAGCTCATCACCTCAGCGAGCCGTGACCATCTCTGGTTTCTGTATATCCACACGGGCTGCTCTGATAATATCCTCTTGTGCTTGAAAAAAATCGGTTTGCTTAGCAGAGGGTGGACTACACTCCTGACATAGCCAGAAAACTTCTCTTGGAATGTGAGCTTGCTTACTCACACTCTTTTATATGTGTGTGTGTGTATATATATATATAAAAATACTTGAAACCTTCTCTCAAAACATGGAAGATAAATATGTGAGCAAGTGTATCCCACAGCACATATACAAGCTGCTCACTTCTGTCTAACTTTGATTTAATACAAGCTCTTGAGTGCCTCATCAGTGCTCTCTTTGTCAAAACAAGCCTTAAATCGGCAGGAAAGAATACTTCTCAATTACAGGAGGGAAAAGGAAAGAAACCCTTCCCAAGTGTAAGATAGCATACCCTTTAAAGGACAAGGAATGTGTTAGATACAGAAACACGGTGCGAGTGCTCCGGTGGAATTCCACTCGGGCTGCAAGTGCAGCGTTGCTTTTTTGTCTTCACTGGCACACGAGCCAGGAACAGCACTGGGCTGAATGCCTGCTGCCTGCTCTGCTTTAGTGCCTGTGGCTGCAGCCCGCTCGGTGGCTTTGCAGCAGAGCTTCCTCTAATAAAATACAAAGTCTTCGTGCATAGCTTCAGATCAGTCTGAGAAAACACCCCGGTGGGTTTCTCCTGCTGCCTTCATTATTTTGGACATGTGTATGCCTGGGACTTTTAGAGCCTGTTTTAGTAATCCCTTTGCATAACAGAGGTATTATTTCGGTGCATAAAACCAACCAGAGAGATTCTGTAGCTGGGGAGAAGAAGGAAAAAAAAAAGAAAAAAAATAAAAGTAAGTGATGTAAGATGAAGAGGTGCTTCCCCGTGGGGGAGGTGGGCATGAGTGGATGCTTGGGGCACAGGGTTTCTCTCTCCCTGTTCCCTTGGTCATGTGTACCCAAAATCCTGTCCCCTGTTGGTCACTTTGAATGTAGCCCAGGGGAATCCTGTTCTTAGGGACATCCCGGGAGTTGTGCTTGGGCTGTTCCTGGGGGCAGTCACCGCTGGAGTCCCTGCCGGGCTCCGGCCACGTGCGGCTGGGACTATAAAATCTGAAAACATCTATCAAATATCATCTCCTTGATTCTTCCACGGGCCAAGGCTGTCTCCCAGGGAAGGTTGCAGAGACCCCACTGCAACATAATGGTGGAGAATGAGGATAATTCAACGATCCCTGGATCCCTGAAGACAGCCTAAGAGAAACAGCGAAGACTTAAGACACATGCTTCAGGTCAGAAGTCAACGATAAAGGGCCTAAGAAGATTTTTTCTGTGAATCATCTGGTGCTGGCCCTTGTCTTAGACAGGATCTGGACTTTCTGTTTGATGAGCTGTACCAATCCTTCTGTCTCTGTCAAACAAACTGCCTTTCCGTAAAATGTCAGTATCTTTTCCTAAACAACACACAGTGTTAAATCCTCTATGCAGGAAGGTGTAGCATCTCTCAATTAACAAGTTCATGAAATTTCATAATAACTAGAGAAAGGAGAGAAATAACATTGGATTTTTTTTTTTTTGTGAGGTATGATATGTCTTCCTGCAGGGCTTTGCTACTTTTTGTTTATTGTTACCTGTTGTTTTTATTCTGGTTTCTCTCCTGTGAATATTTCTCTGTCTCTAACACTCTTTAACAGAAAGCAAAGTAGATGTTCAAATTTGCACTGAGAGTTAAAAGCTGAAGGAGGGGAGAGACTGAGGAAGCAGATAATGATTACTGTTAAGTTGTACTCCTAAAGGATTATGCATAAGCTAGTAAAACACTGCTGACTTCCGAAGCAAAATGAAAGATGCATTTTTACTATGTGTGGAAATAATACAGTTGCTGCAGTGAAAATAGTCTGATGCAAAAATCCCAAATTTTTATTTAAATATGACTGTATATCTAGTTTATAAACGGGAATTCAAAGTTGCAGGCTACCTTCCAGTGCTGCCATTGTGAAATGTCTAGCTGCTAATATAAAATGAATTTGATGAATGTGAGGGGTTTCTTTTCTGTTGAATTACAGGTTAAAATAATAAACTGTTTACTACTTAAATTGCATTTTCTTGGTGACAAACGTGATCTCAGGGGTGCATTGTTTCTCTCTTTGTACATGTACACAGAACATTCTGTATTCTTGCACACAGAATGTCTTGTGTGCAGGAGTACAGACAAGTCAGTAAACGGAGGAATCTGAACACTAACTTCCACAGTTAAAATAAAATTTTAAAATACATACAAATGTGAAATAGAATTACAGTAATCAAAAGGAAAAAAAGCACCAAGGTACTTCACAGAGGTGGTATTTGTATCTTCATGAAAGGAATTACTGAATTGCAATTTCACAAGGAAAACACAGGTGAAACATTTATATGAATACTTTAAGGACCCTTCACCTTTCAGGCATGTAAAAATGCAGTGACCATACGTGAATGATCAAGGGTTCAGGGTGGAATTTACCTTGTGAACACGGTGTGAACCTACCCACAACAGTAAACCTGTTACTGTTTGCCTGTGAAAGTCCTTTCTGTGCCTGGGAAATTGCATTCTGTTGCTGAAAATTGTCCTGAGAAGTTTCTGTCTGCGGCCCTCCAGACAAGCAGATGTCACTGAAGGCAGTGCCACAGCTGAGTGCAAGTGAAGTGAACTTTTAAATTCTTTTTCTAACCATTTTAGAACTAGAGATGGTGTAGGAAAAATGAAACAACTGCCTACCTCCGAAATGATGGTGTGTACAGAGTGTACAAATGGAAAAATACAAAAATGAGGAGAGGGGGTTTAAATTCTCTTGATCTTAGGGTATTTCTCACATGTTTCTTCTTACAAGAACAAGTATATACGAGTAACTCAGATTTTTATTGTTGCAGGCTAAGAACTTAGTCCAGATCTGCAAATGTATTTCCATTACTTAGGATCTGGAGGTATGCAGTGAAGAAATAAGAGATGAGATCACAACAGTCAGAATTAGAAACATCATCTATAGTTAAGGTTGCTTATTTTCCTCATGAAGCCCTTTTTGAAGTTGTTCATTATTTTGTGGGAGTTAAACCATTTGGAGTGACAGCTCATCATACTGATTATAGTAAAAATCCAGGTTTCAGGGAAAATGACATGCTATTGAACACCTATTTGAGGTTAAAATAGTCTTCTCTTTTCCCCCCTCTCTTCTGAAATACTGGAAAATGGCATTGTCAGAGTTTGGAAAACAATTTGACCTTGAACTTAACTACAGCTGTGGAATTAGAGGTGTACCTTTGGCAGGTACCTCGGAGATGCGCTTCAGAAATAATTGGGAATATATTCTTAGATTGGACTAAATTATAAATGAAAACCTGGAGGTGAGAATCCTGGCGAGTCCTCGGCCAGCTGTGTGTGTCACACACAGCAGAGCAGCTTTTCCCCGTGGGGCTGGAAGCCCAGATACTCCACAAGGAACCTATGGAAGCTGCTGCTTTTCCTAACGTAGTGGAAGGCAGGGTGGAAAGAAAAAGGCTGGAAATTGGCACACTGAAGGTAGCTCTCCTTTCTGTTCTTTCCAATAAAAGCAATTTTTCTGCTGTCCCCAGGTTGGAAAAGCTGTGTTGTCCCTTTCTTGATTGAGGAGAGTTCTCTTTGCCTTTTGTTACTCGGTAGGAGTGCAGGGCACAGAATCCAGAAAAGATTTCTGGTTTAACCTCTTCCACCTGGGACAGTCTTCTGTCAGTGTAAGCCTTTTAGCCCAGATTTGGGCAAGGCATTTTTGTGTTGTGTTCAGGGGATTTCTGTAGATCAGGGCCTGGCTTCCTTTCCTTGTGGTGAAGACATGTTTTCCTGCTTGCTGTAGAAAGTTAGCAGAGAATACAGAGCACAGGTAAGCTAAAAAAGGGTAATAATTTCAAATGTTGAGGAGTAGCATTTGTTTTCCAGCAAGCCTTTCTCTGATGGATTTTTATTTCACAGGAACCATGCTTGTGTGTTGACTGAGGATATTTGGATGTAGTTTTTAGCTTCGCTGCAGACTTTTTCTCTTTCCTTTCTCAAGTCAGTGCCAATCATTTTTCTCATCAAAACTAGAACAGGACTTTCACCCACCATTTGTTTATCTTTGTACCTCTTCACTTGGCTTTTACACTCGTTGAGTGAGATTCTTCAGTCATTCCCATTACAAAAGGCACTGCAGCTCTAGTCTGATGGGGATATTTTGGAAGTCTACTGTGAAATAGTAACAAGAACCACTTGTTATTTAAGAGAGCCTATTTATAAGACAAATATTTATTAAGAACAACTTGTTATTTAAGACACTTGTAGCCTGGCATCTGCAGCCTTCCTGCCTTAATTTCAGTGTCATGCACCATCATGATTTAAAAATTATTTGGAACTGGTGATGCAATGGCAGGAGGTGACTNTTTTCTTTTTTTTTTTTGCCTCACGATACCAGAAATATTTGCTGGCTCTATCTGGAAGTCTGCAAATTGGTCCCCCAACTTTCATGGACTGATAGATGGTGTCGGGAATATTTCAGGGTCCATTCTATTAACAAAAATTTTGTCTTGATTTTTAAGGCATAGTTCCTAGCACAAACAGATGGTAGTGAGGAGCTGATTCTTGACTTGAGTAGTGGTGCCAATCATTGCCCACTCTCAAACCATTTGTTTTTGGGGGAAGGGGTCTGGAGGGGCTTTTTCATTTTATCAGGGGGTTTTGTTGTTGCATATTTTGTGTTTGTTTTTTTTTTTTTATAAAATTGCTTAAACAGTTCCCTCCTGCCTTGAATTTCACTGGTTAAGCTGAAAAATGGCCATATGTAATCATTGCTTGGCATTAATGTGTCTCTGAGTAGGATTCTTTTTCCTTTAATAACCAATTTGGTTGGGCTTGGGTTTTNTGGGGGGGAAAAAAAATTCTCTAAGCCAGATGGATCATAACATAGATGCTATTCCTGTGTCATGACTAAAAATTTCTTGTAGCATCAACAGAAGGCATATTTAAGGGAAATCTTGCAAATACAGTTTGCATTTGGGCTCTTTTCCAAAAAAAGTAAAGAACCTGCTGATGGACTCTTACATCTGCTGAGCTTTATGGAAATAAATGGATCA
>VYZQ01002343.1:0-16687 GCA_013400655.1 Mystacornis crossleyi | reverse complement strand
TTTTTTTTTTTTTATAAAATTGCTTAAACAGTTCCCTCCTGCCTTGAATTTCACTGGTTAAGCTGAAAAATGGCCATATGTAATCATTGCTTGGCATTAATGTGTCTCTGAGTAGGATTCTTTTTCCTTTAATAACCAATTTGGTTGGGCTTGGGTTTTTTTTTCTTGCTTGCTTGTTCATCTGTAATATTTTAAACATTTGAGATAATGGAAAAAGCAAGTCTTCCTTTTCCCTGTCTTTGTTAACAGTTCTCCAAATAAGTGGATCAGGAGCTTTATCAACCTTTAAATGAAAGAACAAATGTCAGATAATATAACAGGTTGGGCCTTTTCAGACCTTTTTAGGAATTTAGGTTAAGCTCATATCAAAATACACTTTTTTGTTGTTTGAAAAACCTCTTACCTTCAATTTATCGAAATTTTGTGCCTGAGAAGCCATAAAAAATTTGACTTCTCTTTAAAAACTTCCAAAAATAACAGGATATAGCCAGAGAGCAATTTCCATTATTTAGAAACAAGTCCTTTTACCTAATACATACTTTGTATTGTGCAGCTTTGCACGATGTCAAGAAGCAAGAGGCCTAAAAATTCCAGTCCTGTTGATGAGCCACATTTCTATCAGTATGGTATAATAGGAGACAAATGAAATTTTTGTCCTAGTGTTTTGGGTTTAAGTATCTAAATAGCAAAATTTTGCATTTGAAAGGACTTAAAGCCTGTTTAGAGCTAAAAGAGCTTTAAGACTCCTAAACTGGGAAATACCAGAATTAAGGTTGGTTGTGCAATCTCTCTGTTTATGGATTTTTATGTTGTGTGATTTTCTTCTTTTGCAATAAGGACTTTGTTTCAGTTATCAAAGAGTTGGAGTGGTGTTCGCATAGAGAGGCTCCTCATTTCTGATTTTTCAGAAATGTATTCTGGTTTTTTTCTCGTTACTGATGCGTGGGTCACTTGCTTTGTTAGGTGCCACTAAATTTCTGCACTAGAGACAGAATTATTGGGTTTTCTTGTGGTTTTCTCCAGTGATTATCACTATAATAGCTGATAACTCACGAACAAACCAAACTGTTTCACCTCGCTCAGGTTACAAATGTTATCCTTCCCATTTCACAAATCGGGATCCTAGGGCAGAGCACAATTAGAGTTACACTAGAGTACAGTTACAATTAGAGACCAATTAAATATGGAATGTGTGGCTTTAATTACTCAAGCCAAATTGTTCCAGCGTCTTTATTATTCAGATGTTGTTCAAAAACGCTTCTTACAGACTTGGATTGGGGTGATTGGTGTTTTTGCAGGTCACGCACTCACATCTTGCACCCAGGCCTGGGATCTCGACTCGGCCACTGGGAAATGAAGCACACCCAGCCAGCGCAGGTGACATTTCACAGCCTGTGCATCATTGCATAACATCTCTGGGATGGAATTCAGCTGTCCAGGATAGTGTGCAGCTGTCTTAGCCGCAGGTTTTTTGTCTTTTCTTTCCCTTGTTGCAGTCCTCTCTTGCGTTATGCCGCAGAGCAGGAGGCAGAGCTTCGACAGGCAGGTCTCCTGTACCACTTGAGCCTGAGCAAAGGAGAAGGAACCTCATGTCCTTGGATTGTGTTTCTAAAATATCGTGGATGAGAGGAACACACTCACATTGCAGCAGAAGAGCACAAAATGAGCATGGCATGGTTTAGTTCCTTTTTTAAATGAAGAAGACTTCATAGACTGAAAACCATTCTTGTGGCTATAACCCACTTTGGTTCTTTTTTTCAATAGGTCCTGCAATTGGAGGCTGCAGTAATTTTTAAAATGCTGGAGAAAGAAATGCAAGCATTGATAGTTTTCTGAAGGGTCAGATGTTACGTGGATGGTAGAGAGCAGAGAGAAAAGATGAGCAACGTAAAGGTGTCCGCCTGCCTTGCACGTGAGGATTTACATATTCAGGATGTAAATGATGTAAATGAATATTTACATATTCAGGAGCAAGAATCTAGACTGTACATGGAGTAAAATACCTTAAGAAGCATGAAACCAAGAATAAAACACAAAAATTGAAGATTTTTTTTAAACATTTCTTTTTAATACCGGCAAGTATAAAACAGTTCCTAGGTACAGGGGAATCTCTAGTCAGTAGTTATTTCTGTATTCATTTTTACCAAGCTTAAAGACTTTACGCAGTCTGTGGAGGAGTAGCTTAAAAATGACATGTTGCAGGTACACTGAAACAAAAGCTTTGATAATGGAAATGTCTGTCCAGAAGACAAAAATCTAATCGCTGGCATAATGAAGAGGAAAAAAATAATCCTAGAGAATGCCCTTCTTTTCAACAGAATACTTAACATGAGCGATTGAAGTTGATAAGAAATTCCGTATTCTCATAATAATTAATGCTTCAAATATTGAGAGGTTAGAAATTGTTATCTGTAATTCTGGGAGATAGCAGCTGTCAGCTTCTGCTTATAAATAGTATCAAGTGTTCTAGTGTTTGTGAGGACAGGAGAAATCCGTAGCCAAAAAATGAAAATCGTAAGGCGGAAGCTTTCGAATTGGCTCCGAAGTCGTGATTTAAAACTTAAATAGTGTCCTTCCTGAAATTCAGTCGCTGAGCTGTTAAAGGAGCTTCACAGATTTTGGTAAAATTTTTCAGTTTCGATTTATGAGAAGCCTGCCTTTTTCAAATTCTAAAAATTCTAAAGGCTGATATCCCTTACTAATTAATAAGTTCAGTTTATTTAGGTAATTTATTTAGCTTCCCATTCAATATTAATTGGATCTTCTTGATTCCATAGCTGCATTATGTCGTAGTTTTGTGTAATCTTGTTAACAACACTGTAATTTTGGCACTTTTTTTTTCTTGTAATGTCATCAATTCATTACTTGAGTTTGAATTTATTTTTTTCTGTTTTTTACAACAGTCTCTATCATAACTTTATGGTTGAAGCTGGGCCTAAAAGTGACTTAATATTTCCTCTTCTGTGTGGCAATAGAAAAATTTGCTTTGTGCCTCTGATGTTTCGTGATTCATTTTTAACATGAACATGAAATTACCACTCTACAAATGATACTTAGATCCGGAATTCTGTTTTGTCGAACAATCTGCTGGAGTGGGGAAGGCAGATAAAAGTAATCTGTTTATGTTTAATCCTGATAAGACCCGCAGCGTTTTCGTGCTGGTAGAGAGATTGCAGTGAAATTGTATTTTGTGTGTACGAGTGGGCCAGGTGCCCTGACAGTTACAGTTTGTTGTCATCTTAGGTTCTCTTTCTGGTTGTGGGGTTTTGTGTGTTGTCACACACGTAAGAATTTTTTTTCTGGCCATTTTGTCTTCATCGTTAATCAAGATGGAGGTCATTAATACTTATTCTCGCCACTACTATTTACACTTTTTTCTCTTAAATACAGATTATAGCAGAATATACTCCCGCAGTGTGAATTTATGCCGTGGTCACTCCAGGAATCTCAGATTTCCACAAGTTTCTGTCTTCTCACTGGTCCCTCATTCCCACATGCGTGAAAGGGCTCGGGGTACATTGTGCTGCCAGAGGCTGAGTGGCTGTTTCTCAGTGTATTTCTGCAGTGTTCAGCTGTTCCAGACAGATGGGAGCAGTGTGGAAGGAAGAACAGTAGGACTGTCCACTTCGGGAAGATTTCACCACTGACTGGTGACCTCTAAGCTCAGAGGATGCTGGGCTTCGGTCTTAGCTTGCTTTCAGCTGTGCTTCCTAATCTGGGTTGAAAATACCATTTAACCAAGGTGAGAAAGTCAATGTGGGTGAATTTGAAGCTCAGCTGACATCTAGGCTAAAGGTCTCTGGATCTGCAGTATCCCGACTTAAAACTGGAGTTAAGATGGGATATGTTGTTGGGTGGTGGTGTGGTGGGGTTTGGTTTGGGGGCACAGACCCAGTGTCCTTGTTCTGTGACCCAAAATAGGTTTGTATTTGTCGCAATTGTATTTCAAAATATTGGTTGTAGTTCTGGAAGATCCAGAGCGGTCTTTTCTTCTGGTTGTCGCTTTCCTTGTGTTTGTCTCTGAGTCGAGGAGAACTGGCTTGCTTCTGCTGCTGGTTTGGGTCTTTCAGCTTCTGATGGCCAGAAGCAGTGCAGCACTTCCAAGGGGCTGTCAGCTCTCAGATTGATTAGATATTCATAAATAGTCCATGACATGTCTGTTCCATTAGCCAAAGGTGAAGCTGTCCAACCTGTGTTGCATATTGAGGATGCCACCACCCGTGGCAGACATAAAAAAATACGAGAAGATGGAGCAGATGGCCAAAATTTCATCAATACTCTTCTCCAGTGGAGATTTTTTTTTGGTAAAAAAGAAGAATCTTGATGAAAACAAATTTGATTTGTCTGGGGTTCTCAGTTTGCTTGCTGTGCTGCTGCATTGAAGAATATGGAATTACTTGTGTTTTCAAAAGTGTTTCAGAGAAGGATGTGAAGTTTTGCATAACAGGTCCGTGTTCTGGAACTTTATGCGTTGTTCACACACTTTCTTACAGGTTCACAGTTTATTATTGGATGCCCATTGGAATATGCTAGAATATGAATGTGTCTTTGAAATGCACATGGTAATATTTATGTTAAAAAACCTGAGATGACTTGTGCAGTTCAGCTCTCACACTGCACATTTGTAGAACCACTGGTGCATATTATGTTACTCGCCTTTTTTTAGGTGAATAATAAAAATCATCACACTTTTCAATAATCATAAAAAGGACAGTACCTGTTTTAAAAGTTAATTTTTGTATGTCCACAGGACGTCTGGTTTGTGGGATACTTTAGGCTCTTTGCCACTGTGCTGTATTAAAGAGCTGGAACCATTTTTAGCTCTATAGAAGACAACACACAGCTGAAAATTTGGGGGGGGGAATGGAGAAAATATTATACTTGCGTCTTGCAAGCAGCTGTACATTCGTTTTCTTTCCAAACATTAACAAAGCCAAGGTACACTTCATATGCCACGGGTTTGGCTCTGTGGAATTGAAGGAGTTATTGCTTTTGGACTCTCCTAATATTAGGAAATATTACATCATCGGGGGCACTGTTGCAATTGTTTTTAGACAGGTGCTCAACCCGTTTCAAATGAAATCCATTTGCAGGTGAAATGTGGCCACTACTGTGTTGGAAGACACGTTAGGCACTGCCAATTCTTCGTAAGGTTAGGACACAGCTCCTGCCTGGCAGAGGGTAGGGAGGGAAGGAGGGGGAAAGCCAGGATCTCCGTTTGGGACTGGGAGCATGGGCATTTCCCAGGGCTGTGGTGATGGAGAGGGAGAGCAGGGCACGCCTGGCCACTGGTGACCAAACAAATAGTGGCATATTACTAGGCAGAAAATTATTAAGGGGATAAATGCATGAATTACTTGCACTAAATTCTATTTACTAAATTCCTAAGCGACTTCGAACTGTTGCCACTAGGGGCACAATGTAAACTGAAAAATTTTTAATTGGTTTACTTTGTAGGTGCCTGCCATGCTGTAGTGTCTACAAAAGTAACAAGAGCATCATACAAAAACCCCAAAATTTTTAATAGTGAGCAAAAACAAAACCCGCATTTTAAAACTTAAAAGTTTTTCCGTATATTGTGTTAGCAAATTGCAATAAAAAATACACGGTTTTTGTACGAGCATTAAACCCCCCACTTGTAGTTCCAGCAAAAACCCCAATAGCTACACCCATCACTCTGCCAGCAAACATTGCAAAACAGCTTTCAAAATGCCGAGTATCATCAAAAAACTCAAATGAAGCACTGAATGTCTTCTAAGTGCCACACTTAAGTCAAAATCAACCAAAATTAACCTGCAGTTTAACACATCACAACAAAACAATCAATGTTACAAGTCTCCTAAACACAAGTGCTAATGTTCCAGTAATCTCCTGTGTGTTCTAGCCAAAAATTTAAACCTTAATAACACCTTCAAACTCTCTCTCAGGCCTAGGGGGAGCCACTGTATGCCTGCAGTCCGGATTGAGCCTTTCAGTGCTGCTGTCCCCCCTTCTGATGGCAGATGCCTGAGGTTAAAGCTCGGCCAGTTACGCTGCTGAATGTGGACAGATTGGCTGGAGACAGTGGATTCATTCCCAGGCTGTCTTCCCAGAGCAGCATAACACGGGTGTGAGTGGAAAACAGCTCCCTGTTTGGAATGATTGTGGAACCTGCCCTAGCTCCAGGCCCCGTTTGGTTCTTGCCATGGTGAGGTTTGTGTGTCTGAGAAACTTGAGCCACCGGGAAATTCAGATCTCTCGTTGCTACAGGCACTTTGGTGGAAATCTGAGCTTAAATACAGATTTCTAACACTGGGGTTGGCTACAGATAATTACTTACTTGCTGTTGCAAATAATGGGCAGAATTATAGCAAATCAACAGGGAGGCAGAGGTATGTTCATACTACTCCACCAATTTTGATACTATGTAAGATAGACCTGAACATTGTTTGAAAACTAAACCGGTTTTCCTATTTCCATGCTCCCTGCAGTGTGCTGGTAGTGCAGTCTAATGGATATGATATGACAACTGAAATAAAGGACAGAGAAAAAGATTTTAAAGAAAAAAAAACCCCGCTGGTTTAGTGTTCCGAAGAAAAGGATCAAATACCTTTGCCTTAATTGAATATATAAGAGCTTGTAATTGACGTGCTTGGAGATGTGCCTTTGATCATTTTTGATTTTATAGGATCTCCAGGGTGTCATTTTGTGTTTCTAGATGGGGAAAATATAAAATTGAAATAAATTTTAAAATTCATTTACATGTCACATTTAAATAGCTACCAGCTAGAATTGCTGTTTGAGAAGATGCTCATGGTTTGTGTTTGATGTGCATTTACAGTGTCCATATATGGGATTTGGTTTTATGACAAGGAAGAATGCCAAAGAATTGCAGAGCTCATGAAAAAGTAAGTGATGGGTAAACAAGAGTTCTATGCTTTTTATTGTATGTATTTCTGTACGTACACGCACATTTTATGGTTTTAGGATGATCATACCTTTCTACTTTAAGCTCATATTTATTAACTTTGTCACAAGTGTCAAGCCTGCATTTCATAAAATCAGAAATAAGTCACTGTATTGCAATAATTTTTCCCAATTCGTAGTGCAGCTCTCCAGCTACATCAGAATGTGAGTTGATATGATTTATTTCCTGATGACTCAGAGATCTGTTTTGAAGAATTGTATTCTTTGGGGGTTTAATATATTTTTCAATTTGGAAAGATTTTATTTTTTAATATTGTTATCTTTTTTTTTTTTCCTTTTTCAAGGTAAGTACAGTATATCATGAGGGCCTACTGCACTAATACAATTTCTGTGGGTTTTGTCCTATTTGTACATCATGGCTGAATTCCTGCTTCCTCATTTCTTAGCAATATATACAAAATCCACTTTGTTTTTGGCATTTAAAGCAAGACTTCAATTAGCTTTAAAGTCATTGCTTTCACGCACACAAAAATGTGTTTTTATACACATTAAACAAACTTTTAATTTTGCAATCCAGCCAGAGGTGAAGATTTCACCCAGAACTGCATTCTCAGCTGTGTTTTAACCTGTTAATGTCATACAGGTAGTGTTTTTCCAGTATCACTCTTTTCTTCCCATGTCCAGGATGGACAGGGCTCATCTTTCTGCACTGTTTGCTGGCACCCTTTTCTTAGGGCTGTGTTCTGCAGGTTTGCACGTTTGCTTGGAGGAGGAAGGAGCTGAAGTGGTACAGATTTTATCAACATATGCGACCTACGTTTTTTAGAGCTATGACGTGGAGGGTGTAGCAAAGGGGCTGGGAAGGAGCAGGCAGTGACTGGATATTCCAGTTGCCAGTGGTATGTAGGGTTAGCCACAGCACTGGGTGACAAATCCTGTCAGGGACAGGAGGGATGGTGTCGGGCCAGGTCTTGGGCATCCCAAGGAAACCACAGGAAGAGGGTGCAGTCAAGCCCACGGCATTAGGTGCTAACAGAGCACAGTGCAAAGGCCCTGTCAGACCTGGGAATCTCCTTTGCAGCTCCTCTGTCTCAGTCTCACAGCCTCTGTAGGCAGAAGTTGCTGAGGAGTGGCATCAGGTTTGATTGCCAGAGTTGCCGAGCGCCCCAAAGCCCATTTCTGTGCCCTGCGGTAAAAATCCCCACAGGGCTCATCCTCACACATCCCAATTCACGGCAAACTGCTTGAACTCTCCTACTGCTACGTTCCAGATAGGATTTGTGATGAAATCCTGGATGGGGAGGGAGTCATCTTTCCTCTATAGATCCTTTTTTTTTTAAGTAACACCTGCTGCTTTTCATTTTGCAGTGACAAAACTGTGTGAAATGCAGACTGTGACACCGGTGGGGTTTTGTTCTGTGGGGTGTGTTGACTTTGCTGTATATCCTGCGGCTCTAAAATGAGGCAGTTGTGACCCAAGAAATAATTGATGGGGATGAATTTACAGAAATAAACAATGAACCCTAGGAAACCCAGGTTTTTGACAGCTCATTTTAGTTAACTAGCTCAAGTTTCAGTTGGTGGTGATTAGGTGCTCTCAAACTGGTAATTTACTACAATAAAACCTAGTTTTCAGAGGATTCATGCAAATGTAAACCACGTGTAGTGGTTTATAATAGCAGTATTTCATATAGATAAAAAATACCCTGTTGCTCAGCCAATTGGCTGTGTGTTTTAATTCTCAGCATTCTACAATAATAATAAAACAGCTGGGGCAGGAAATTGGTCATTTGCTAGTAGTTAATGCCTGATTTGTGTGTGTTTGCCATCCTCCACCACCAGCAGAACTGAATAACACTATAAATTCCCTGCTCCTTCTGGGTATAGAAATTGTGACTCAGTTATGGAAATTTTATTCTATGGTCTAGTGTATTCAAGATTGGAGAAAATTAATCTCATGTCGAATTGTGATTTTATAGGGGTCTTTCAGTAGCGATTTTTTTTAAATGCATGTTTTACTGTAGATGGGGGAAGCCAAATATTTGCGTTTCAATTAAGTACTGGATAGTGATTGTGGTTAAATGTTTCTTTTTTCTCTGTGCTTTCTGTCTCGTGTATCCCCCACCTTTCAGCCTAACTCAGCAGGAGCAGTTCAAAGCACAGCAGGGCTCAGGAGCAGGGGTGTCGCCCATGATCGTGAATTCTGCCAATAACAAAGAGGTGGATATCTTACGGATGCTTACCAAGGCCAAAGATGAGTACACCAAGGTGAGACGTGCTCCCTCTTTACATTACAAAACATAAAAGGTTTGATTTTGGGGGTTTTTTTGGTGTTTCGAATAGTTCTGCTCAAAGCAAAAGCGATTTTGGGCAGCGTGCTCTCTCTCCTTTTGTGCGGAAGTAGCTGGTAAAAAAGTTTTGACAGAATTTGCTGGAGATTCAAAAGAAATTAATGCTGTCAATGAAAAGTTCTGGAAGGAGAATGTGTATGTGACTGATTATTTGTTGAGTGGCAGAGGCTAAGAGCGAGTATAAATTGCCTTTCATTCTGACCCTTAGAGCTCCTGTGCCTATTGAGTAGCACCTGGAAGCTGTGCCCTCTTTCTGGGTGAAGTATTTACCTGGTAATAGCTTCTGTGGCTTGTACAAAGGACTCGGTTCAGGAGATTTTTGCAGTGAAGTTACTGGTTTTAATTGTGGTTGTTAGCTACTTTCAGACACTAATGGAAGGAAATGAAAAGGTTGAAATGTAGTATGATTTCAGCCCGTGTGCTGCTTTGGTCTTCTGAGGCTTCTAAATAAAGAAGTAACTAATGGACTAATAATGTTCTCTATTATTGAGCAATCAAAAACGTTTTACTTTGGGGAATAAAAATCTAATAATTTTAACTATCCATATATAAGCTGCAAATTGTTACAGAGCCTGCAGGTTCCTGCTGCTGTTTCCTGTATTGCTTATGTGCTGTCATGCGATAATAGAGCTCCGAAGTGTTCCATAAGAGTCTGGAGATATACATGTATCTCAACTTCTTCCCTCCTTCCATTTCTTGTGTTTATTTTTCCTGAAATGTAGCTACTAATAAAATCCTCAGGAAGAGGATAGCAAACTGTTGGAGCTGGGGTGAAATGTAGCCCTTTTTGTTGTGTGTCGTTGCTGTCGAAGCTTGGGGCCTTTGTATTTTCTGTAGTAGAGATTTGATGTATTATAGTGGACAAACACTTCCAAAACCTGGTATCTTTCCCACGTTTTAATACTGAATCAGTATCTAATCTTGGCATCAGAGAATAGGATTTGAGATGTTCTGAAATGTTTAAGAGGTTTTCATTAGATAACCTTAAAAATACTGCAAATGGAAAACTGGAAATATGTTAGGCTGCCTTCAGATTCTGTGAAAAGAGGGTGATAAATCTAAAAGATGTTACCTTCCATTTCTACATTAGCACACAGAAACCAAGAGAAAGGAGAGGAAATTGTGTTGTTTAAATAATAGCTTTTAGGACTCTTTTCCCTTTAGAATCTTTTGCAAATTTCCTTCTTACTTTATCTTTAATCTTTCTGCATTTAAGGGATTGCCAAGGAAATAAAAAATAACTTGAAAACTTCCTCCTCATCTGGGACATGAGTGCTAGGAATGCCTGACCTCTTAAGAACAGGATATGTGTGATTTCTTGTATTGCTAGTAATATAAATTTCAAAAGAGTGTGATAAATAAAGGCAACGACAACCATTTTTCTATTTAATGTCAATATGTTTCAGAGCAGTTGTGCTTTTTGACTGGTTTATGACATCTATTTTCTTGTCAGTGTATGTTTTATTGCTTACAATCTGATGTGCTGAAATTAGTTGTGAAATATGTTGTTCTCTTTTTTGAATGCTGTGTTTTTTCAGTGAAGAGTGTTTTAAAGTGTTGGAAGATGTAGAATAAGAACATCAATTTTCCAAACTTTTCAGGAATTTTGCTCAGTTTTTAAGCGCGTAACTAATTTTGAAGGGTATATCTTGTTTCCAAATTGTTACCCATTTAGAGGTTACCTACAAAATAAAAAACACAGCTTCCCCCTTCCTTTTTTTTTAATAAATGGGGCTTTAAGATGATAAACTACTGAGTTGTTTTGTTTTTTTTTTAATTTTCTACACTTGCCTTCTCTTGCTCTCTGATAAGAAAAAGCTGCCTTCAGTGATAGCCAGGGAGAAACCCAGCTGAAGATCTGCAAGGGTGCAGAACAAAGCATGCCACAGTGGGTTTCTCCTTAACCACTGTGCCTTGTCTGGTACTGCAGGCCAGCTCTGGGTTTAGCTCTGAGCTGCACAGTTCTTCTCCCAGCATTCAGCATTTTCAGCTTCACATTGTACAGGTAGGCTGCGAACCTCACAACACAGGGAATTGTTTGCCTCCAATATCTCGGACTAAACCAAACTTGCCCAAACCCCCTCAGTGATTTTCTTGCTCTTTTTGATCCATGTTCACCAAATGTGTCTAGTTTCATTCCAGTGTTGCTGAACCTTTCTTGAGCTTAGAACCTGTTGATTACTTAGGCATCTTTTGTAGCAGCAGAGCTTTGAATTAGGACACCCGCCTAAAGGACAGACCCGTGGAGCAAGCTGTAGCAATTGCCAAATGTTGTAGCTGGTGAGGACCCTGGTGCTATCACTGAACAGCGTGGTGGCATTTCTTTCATGCTGTTTGTTGCTAATNTCTGCTGGTAGTTTCTTTTGTACTATTGCATTTATTTTTCCTTTCTATTAAATTGTATTTCTGACTTGGAGCCTCTCACTGGTTTTGCTTTCAAACCAGTACAGCATCTGATATCTTCTTTACCTGTCTACCTGACAGCTGCTTAAAATGTCATGCTAGCTCTCCCAGCTTACTCATCAGCAAGGCCATGCTCCCCATCTGCCAGAATGGCTTTGTATTCTGTGCTCCAGTAGTTACAGAGACTTCTGAAATCATCACAGGCTTCTTTTCTCGTCATTGTGCTCCTGTGTTTGATAGCAGCCTACTAGCCTTGTTATCAAATCACAGCAATGATACCAAGTCAGGTCAATGTCATTCTCTGTAGGCCTTTGTGTGAACTGATGCTCATTTTGCTGAGGAATTTGGTCTAAAAAATGCTCATACGGTGATAACTCTGTTAAACACTACTGCTTCTCACCTCATTTTTATCTGCTTAATTTTGCGCTCATGCAGGGTCTGACAGTGGAATCTAAGGTACTTAGGGTTTCTGAAGAATTCAGCCTATTAAAATATCCTGAGGAAATAAGGGTATTATTTAAATTCTGCAGAACTCCCTGTGAAATATTCGAGAGGATCTTATCCATCGCGTTAAAGAAAAAGCTTATATGCTTTTTGCCCAAAAAGTTATGCTGAAAAACAGCAATGAGAAGAAGATACATTGAAGACAAGGCAGCATCGTTAGAAAGAGGACCGTTTGGGAGGGGAAAAAAAAGCTATTTAATCTTCCTGAAGTGCAGTTTTGGTCCATGTAGGATCTGTCCAAGCTGACAAACCGCTGAAAGTATCCAGGATGTATCCTAGAGTATTCCAGAGCCCCTTAGGTCCCCACGAGAACTCAAGTTCTGCCTTGCTGGGCAGCCCTGGAACCAGCATGTCTCTGTTTATTGTGGCAGTAGGAGTCAGAAATGCGTGATCAGTTGTGTGTATTTGGAAGTGGGGGTTCTTTTCTCACCTGGCACGTTTGTGTTCGAAGGAGTTTGTCTCAGAAGGTTCTGGAAAGGACACTGATACTTCCATGATCACCAAGCAGCGTGTGTCCACAGAGCACTCTGCCCACGCTGGGATTCTGGCCCCAGGAAAGCACAAGCCTGGACTTCTGCAGGGAAGGAGAACCCAAAATTCGTCGTCCTTCCCCAACCCTTTGTCCTGTGGCATAAAATTTTGAGCCCATCAAAATCAGATAATGAACTATGAATATTATTGATGGATAGAATTAACTTGTTGTTAAATAATTCTTCTAAAAATCTGTCCAGTTTCTTGGTTTCAACTGTATCAAGTGACAATGACTTCAAATATACCGTTTGCTTTTCTCCTGAGAGTAGCAGTCCATGTATGCCCAATGCTTTTTTATTTTCATTGACTATATTCTTATCTTGTTCATCTTGTTCACATTTTCCTTTTCCATTTACTATTTCTCTTTCATGGAACATTTTATGTGGTTTTTTTCTGAATTAAATCATGCCCTTCTCTCTCCACAGGACATTTTTTGTCCCCGATCACTTTTAGTTATCTGTCTCTGACCATCTTTTTTATAAATATTGTTAATAATAGTCGTATTTAATAAGAAATCCTCCTGATTCTACGAACTGATGAAATCTTTAATTACTTTTCTGTGCATGTATGTGCATCCTGCAAGATCCCACCATATGAAGATTTATGCAAAAGAGTTTGAGTTATAATTCTACTTTTTGACAAAAGCATTTTAAATTATTTTTATGGGCACATTAATCCTTCATGGATTTAAACTACTTCTAGCTGCCTGTTGATGCAGGCAAAGCATGTCTGTTGCTTGGTTTCTTAGGTGCTTTTAAAAAAGTATTTTATGTTTTTTAAGTGCAGGAAAAGCAGAAGGCAAAAAACAGTACTGAGATTTAAATTAGAGGGAAGGCCTCATCCTAGGGAAATCTTGGAATCAAGTGTTGAGTTTTACATACGTCTTGTGGCTTTAGAAAATTAGATTGCAGTTGCTGCAGTTCTTCTAACAGCATAATACTTCACCATCAGTGCTGCCAGCAGTGTTTTTGGTCACTGAATCCCTGGTTACGTCTGTATTTTACCATGCTCGGGAACTGGGGGAAAAGATATTGTCACACATACCAAGAAATCCTTTTCTCCTGTTGCAGTGTAAGACCTGCTCGGAGCCAAAACAAATAACCAGTTCCTCTGCAATCTATAACAACCCCAACCTGATCAAACCCATTCCAGTGAAGCCGAGTGAAAACCAGCATCAGCGAATCTCCCAGCAGAGCAAGGTAAAACGTGTGGGGTTTTCTGACTGCTGCTGCTGTCACCGAGTAACAGGAGCACTGGTTTGAGTTGGAAGGTCACAAGAATTTGAGATGGCACCGCTGTAAGGAATGATTTTCAAGCGCAACAAATCTGTTTTGTAAAAGCTCCCCGAGCCCCCGCTGTATGATGTGGGAACACGTAAACTGCAGACATACTAGCTTGATGCAGCAAAGAAATATTGGGTCTTTCAAATTTCAGATGCTGTTTTCATCACAAGCTGATCTATGCAATGGCTGGATCACACTTTTTGTGGGTTTTTGTTTGGTTTTTTGTTTGTTTTTTTTTTCCCCAGGGGAAATCATTTAATCTAAATAAAGAAAAGTCTCTTGGTACATCTTAAAGCCAAATCACACTGCAAAATCCTAAAAACTGAATTCAGCTGTGACCAGCAGATGCACAAGAAGTGGCTCTACTTCATACACAGGCAGATTTCTGTCTCTTACTAATATTGTACTGATGGCTGTAAGAGAAGATGCTCTTTCATGTTATTTAAAGCAAAGCCACTGCTACATCTCAGATTCGCTGATTTTCTCCCACATTAGCAGCTTGACAACAGTCTTCTTGCCCTTCCTATGTGACAAAACTATTAAAAATCCTCTTGGGGGGGAAAAAAAAGAGCATAGCACTTTTCTCAGCTTTTCATTGAACACTGCTGCCTAAATATTGTCGCCACTTAATGTCACTCGTGCACGGGGGAACGGTGTTTACTCTTTTCCTTTGTCCCCCGGCAGAATGCGGATCCTGAACCCCAGCACTTGTCTTTGACGGCGCTCTTTGGCAAACAGGACAAGCCCGATGTCTCAGAAGCACCTAATCAGCAGCACCCGGAGAACCTCCCCTCCAGGCAGGGCGTGGTTCGCTCCCTGTCCTACGAGGAGCCCAGCAGGCACTCGCCTTGCGCAGAGAAGCAGCTCTGCCCCGCCATCCAGAAGCTCATGGTACGTGGCACAGACCTTCATCCCCTCGCCGAGTTCCCCGAGAGCCGCCTCTGTGAAAACGGCAACATCCCCCCGGTGGGGGAGACTTTCACGGGGCTCTTCCAACCTGTGGCTTCCCGCGGCATCGCGGCGTCTCACGCGGCTCAGGACGCTGCTGGCACGCAGAGCTTACTGCAGAAACTGCAGAGTCAGGCAGGCTCGGTGACCAAACTGGAGCCCAGCGCCACAGGACCCGTGAACTCGACAGCTCCCGTGTTCAGCAGGACTCCTGCTCCCGTGGGAGCACCAGCGGCGCCTGTAAATAACATGAGCCAGCCCCCTTTGGTGTATTTCAATGGGTCCCTGCCAGGCCAGACTTTAGAGGCTCAGACGCTCGGTAAAGAACAATCCAAACTTCCCAGACAGCCACTTCCTCTCTCTGGCAATCAAGCAGCCAACTCTGGGGTGATTTCACCTCAAGAATTATTGAAAAAGCTCCAGATAGTGCAGCAAGAGCAGCAGCTCCATGTATCCAGCAGACCGACGCTGGCAGCCAAGTTCCCTGTCGTTACCCAGAACACCAATACCCTGAAACCACTGGATTCCTGGATAGAAAAGGCTCCGGGCACGGAAAAACAGAGCGCTCTCTTCCAGGTAAATGGGGAGCTTCTTCAGCGTAAATAAATACAAATCTAGCAAGCTTTTAATATTTTGTTAGGTCAGTCTTGGCTTCCTTGTCCTGCTGCCTGTTGCACATCGTTCATTTTGCAGGTGATACTTTCCCGACATGGAGTAAGTTCTGATTTACCAAGATGTGGTGCTGTAAATGCTGAGGGCCACATCTCTTGCACATCAGTGATGACCAGAAATACTGCAGTGTTGGGTTATTCCAGAGGCCCTTAGAAAAGTCACCTGGTTTTCCCTTGCCATTCTTAGGCTGTCACGTGTAATTGCTGGCTGCTGAGTGTAATATTTCAGGTTTAATAATTTTTTTTCTGCGAAATTAGTCACAGCTTTCTCTGTGTGAATACACATTCTTTCGTATCTCAGTTGCTAAAGATATTTAAAAGGTCCCTTGTTTTTTAGCAGCAGCTTTTTGAACTGTCTGTATGTTGGTCAGTCAGTTATCTTGTACCACACCTGCTACTTCTAGATATTCATTAGCTATTTTTCTTTCATTTGCTGTGTATTCTTTTGAAAAAAGGTCTCGTGCCTGAATGACACCAAAAAATTCTGTTTATTTTGATGTTAGAAGTCAGATTGGTGTCTTAAAAAATTCAGGAAATGCTAAGAGCCTGTATCTCTCTCACAAGCCAAAACCTGAATGAAAGGCTACAGAATATTTCAACGTGCTAGAAAGTTCTAGGCATGAAGAGGCTGAAACAGTCATTTAATAATATAAGGGTCACATCTGTCACTAAGTCTGGGACAGGTCAAGTTTTCTAATTCCATGAGAGAGGCAGGAGGAATATGAATTTGATACAGCAAATAGCCATCGTTATTTTTGTTCTTTTAATTAATGCAGTAGGATTTGAATCTGTCTGAAAGAGTTCTTTGGGTATTAGTCACTGGAATTATTCAGGATCAGTTGCTTACAGATGGTACCTTTGACTTTCCAGTGGAGAGCTAAAGAATAAAAGGAGGATCCAGAGTCAAAAAAACTGATTTGTTTTCACTGGGAATGGGACTTGCCTGCTTTAAATGTAGGAAACTGTGTGATTCACTGGGACAGGTACTGATAGCATGAGGACATAATGAAGGTGTTTCTACTTTGAAGGTAAAAATGAAATGAGGCGAGTCCAGGCTATACATTGTAAGTCAGTATGCATGAATAAAAAA
>VYZQ01002342.1:0-37678 GCA_013400655.1 Mystacornis crossleyi | reverse complement strand
TCTTCTTCATCCTCCTCCTCCTCGGCATCTTCAGTCCCGCCCTTGCAGGAGTCGCACAGGGACAGCGAGCACCTCCGGAGCCAGAGCGCCGAGCCTGCCCCCGGCATCAGTGCTGGTGTTCGAGGTAAGTCCCCGAAGGTTTTGGCCCCCTCTGCTCAGTTGCCACGTGGCGAGTTGGGGCCTGAGTTCTGATTCTGTCCCGTTTTCTGATCACTACACCACATTCAAAAGGCTGCACAGATTTTTGTCTTGGTCCTGAAATGGGTGCATCTGCATAGTCAATACATAGAGTAGTTTGTAGGATAGATTAAAAGAGTGACCACTCTGTGTACCTTGTATGTGAAATCATGAAATAGCAGTCTGAAAACAGTCATCTCGTTTAGAGAATTGAAGTCTCTAGCGACATTAAAATTAAAATTGTTTTCTTCAGTGAGTTGAGGATCCATTTATTTTAACTTTTTACAAGATTTAAGGTATTTTAAACTGATTACAATTAAAATAAAGTGGTGGACAGCCTGCATCTATCTTAGAAGTGCTTGATTAACGTAATTAGCTGCACAGCTCTCACTGCCCAGCATATGTGTGTGTGGAGACACATAATAGGGATGAACAAGATTCTGCATGGTCTATAAAGTTAGCTTATCATCACTATTACTTTTCACATTTCAGAAAAGAAGCATCTGACAGGACCAGAATGTTGGAATGTATTATTTATAGCCCTGGTGTGGTTATGTGCCAGGTTAGAGCACAGGAAAGGATTGAAGAAACCAAACAAATGTTATTTATTCTATAGCATGATTGTGTGATTTGTTTATGACTGTATTATGTAATTGGTCTTATATAGTTTTCTAGATGAGGAAAGAATAAATGAGAATGTTTCATTTGCTTTACTGCTATCATGGCAGGCTGGCTTCTTAGCAGCCAGAAAATCTCTGTGCTGGGCAATACTGATCCACTTTGGGGAATGAAGTAAGATTAGACCCAATTTCAGACTTGCCTTGGGTGCCCAGAGAGGTGGTTGGGAATATTTGTGGGACACTGTGCATGTTAAGGTGGCAGAGCACCTGTCATAGCCTGTACTTTCTTGCAACTTTAGCAGAAACACTGTCTGAAAAAGCATCTGCTGCTGCCTGTGCTCACTCCATCTGTTCACCAGCCTGGGCCCAGCACTACTCACAAAATGCCTTAGACAAAGTCAGGGGAGCCCAGATAAAGTTATGAATGAAGCATATACAGAACAGGTATTGTGGAAAATGATGCGTGAAGATACAGTGGAATAGTGTCCAGATTTGTGAGACAGGATGTTTTCTTAGTTTGGAATTGTGACTTTGTGAAGTTTTTGTCTTTATGCTTCTGGTGTGTCATTTCTTTCCTTACGTAATCAGCCTTGGTATTTGAATGCACAGTCTGAATTCTTCAGCAGTGAAGAGCAAATTAGGGAGAAATAGGTTTTCCCAATTTGCTAATCTCTGAGTATAGGACAAAATTGAAATTTAACATTCACTATCAGCAGTTGTATTATAGTTGTCTAATTTTCCTTTTTCACAGTTCCAGGGAGAGATTGTCTTGGGAGGGGAAGAGAGAAGAGAGGAGTGATAAGGGAGGAATGGCTTAGTCTGTGTGTAAATTGCATTTATTACTGTCCTTAGGAAGCCAAAGAATGGAGTTGCCTGGTGTCCTAAGATGTCTTGGCAGGCTTGTTCAGCAGGGAGTAATTCAGGTTTGTTCCTAGACAACAGGGGGGGAAAAAATGAATCCTCTGTGAAGCTGTTATATACTTACTAAGGAAACTGGTGTAGGAATGACAATGCTGATAAGAACACATGCATTCTTCTGCTTTTCAAACAGAACTCACGAGCATTTCTGATGTGCTTTCCTCTCTGCAGTTCCCCAGGCCATGTCGCAGTGATTGGAACATTTATTTTAATCTTTTGACTTTCTCTGCTTTGTTAAGGTTGTAGAGTTAGGTATTGTTCGTTCTTCTTTCATGTTTTCTCTACATCATCTTGGCTGAGGGAGATGGAAGGGTTAGCTGCCAGAATTACACCCCTGAAACTGTCTGAAGATCAAGAGGCTCTCTTTCCAAAGCTCTCAGCCCAGTGCTGAATGCATGTGTTGTATCTGGCTTTCTGGCTCTCACACCTACCTGACAGGTCATTTCTCTGGCTGAGAGAGACACCAATTACTGCTGTGTCCCTTCTTCTTCTTTTCTTTTTAATTCTCCTACCCTTGCATCCACCTCCTCTAGAAAGAATTATTTATAATTCTCTTACAACCCTTTTTCTTCTGCCTTCCATTAGTTCTGTTTGGGTAAAAACTCCTCCCATTTTTAGAGTAAAGTGTTTTCAACTTGTCTCATCACCTCTGCCTGTACCTGTTTGTTCATGTGGAAGTATTACACATAAGGGAGTATTAGCTGCTCTCATTTTCTCCAGTTTCACCCAGGAAAAGGATTTGTTTTTCCAAGCAATGTTGATGCTATGCCGCTCATTTGTTATGTAAATATTTTCCTGAGATTTTGTCTAGTGCATGACTAACTGGTACAGAATACAGCGTGATGGAGTCCAGCAGCAGGGTGAGGATGGTGGCAGTTTCAGCACAACACCTTCCTACATTTGGGTATAAATGTACTTGGGACTGTTAGCCTTCGGAGCTCAGCCTAACATTTCTCTGGGGAAGCTAAAATAGGACAGTTAAGGTAAACTCCCTCCAGCCTGTCACACTGTTCCAGTATTACACTGTTCTAAATTGCTGAAAAATCTTGACATTTTCTTCTTTGTTGTTGTTATTGCAATAATGATTTTTATGAGGAATGAACAGGAAAACATTCACATTTGAGTTTTGATACCAAGAGAAGGTTTTTATACCTGGAATTATTTAAAGTTCTGTGTTTTGCTTAAAGCCAGCTATTTACCAAGCTGGAATATAAAATCTGGGTAGAAGACTCCCCACTATTAATTTTTTGTCCATTTAAGGCCTAAGCACTTCAGTGTGAAAGCAAGGTCATAGTAAAGCTGTCCAAACTTAGAAATTCAAAGCTAGGGAAGACAATTCTTTGTGTTGTGCAAGGAAGTGGCACTCCATAAGCCATGTGATATCCTGCTGTAATTTCAGGTGTTTGTGAAATGGGCACAACAGGGCAAGTAGAGGTGTAAATATAGTTCAACCTGTAGAAATTTGAGAGTTTCAGAAGCACAAGAAATAAATACAAGTGAGCACAGTTGCATGGAAAGGTGAGCAGGCTATTGCATAGAGAGCAATGAAGTTAAATTGTTTAAATGTGTGTAGGCAGCTGCCGAGTCCTTGAAAGGCAAATGTTCCAATTAAAGAGGGTTTTGAAGTGGGAAGTCCTAAGAATTCAGTAACATTCAGTAGCGTTGGAATATGACATTTCACCCTGTAGGATAGCTGGGTGCTGGAGTCGTAAGAGAACTTTTAGGTGTAAGGAGCATCTTTTTCCAGAAGTCTGCAACTTAGTTTATTTTAGCAACTGATACATGAGTTAAAGTTGATACTGGGTTCTCAGAAGACTCAGAAGACTGAATGCTTTCCTAAGGCATTATTACAGAGGATGTAAACCATCATTTTGCATTGACAGCATCTGTCTTTGTATTAAAAGTGCATGGCACAAGGGTCCACCTTGATTCTTTGCAGTTTCTAGACACCCTGACATCAGTGGACTTCCTCAATTCCTGTTTCTGAGTGAAATAATGGAGACTGTACTTTGCCATCATAAGCTCAGCTTAACCTCATACTGATCTCAGTGGCTCCGGAGTTTCCTCGTCATGAATTTCCAAAGACAAACAGAGATTTTAAGAGCCTGTGATTCAGTGTTTTGACAACTTTCTTCATACACGAAAGTGTTTGTCCCTGTTGGCCATGTCTTATTTTAACTATGCATTTCGATTCACATTTTCAGGTACTTTTTAAATGAGTGTAAGTAGTAACATTCAACGCTCTTAACTGCAGTCAGTGTCTTACCCTTGTTTTTCTGTTGAATTCAAAATTGTGCTGTAGAACCCAGAGTTGTTTTCAACAGATGACTCAAAAAAAAGATGAAACAGAAAAAGTTAGGCAGGCCAAGGACCTGTGGCCTCATATGAGCTGCCTTCATATTGCAGTTACCTGGCATGAAGGTTCTCTCTTAAATGCATGTGTTCTTCTGTTTTCTTGTGTCACTTGTGTGCATCTTACTTTCACTACTTTCTGCTTAATTTCCAGTGTTGGCGTGTTCTGGTTTTTGATAGCTGTCATCCTCAGCTCCCAAGGCTGGATTTCTCCAAGGCTTTAAAACCTTTTCTTTAAATGCATGTAGCCCCACACTATTGGTACTGACCTGGGGTAGAAGCTCCTGCTCACCAGTTAGTGAAGAGTTATCCATGGAAATCAGCCAGGCTTCCTCCAGTGAGCTCTGCACAGGCTCTCTCTGATCTCTTGCTGTTTCAGCCTCCTTGGCATTGGTGTTCTCACTTCCCCTTGTCTGATCCGTGCTTTTCATGAAGCTTTTTATTTTTCACAATGGGTGCACTCTGAAAACAACTTGACTGCTGAATGTCAGCAGGGGTTTCCTGTTTGTGAATGACTTCTTAATTCCTTTTTGCAGTGCTCAGACAGTACCAGTCAGTCATGGCTTTCTCTTCCCTTTGTAAAAGTATGCTGATTTGCCTTCTGTCGAAACAAGCTCATGCCAGAAGAGTTTTTCAGTACACTTAATGTCTGTTTCTGATACCTATACTTCAGATTCCTTAAGTTTTATTTATTCAATCCAGTCTTGTGCAGAAAATCCTTTGACATTAAAACTGTCATCATTGTTATGTCCCTGTGTTGGATCAGTACGAACAAACAGGGCAGAGGCAGGTGAGGTGGTGGTGTGGAGCCAGGGGTTTAATGCAGCCAGGGCAGCTCTGTGCTCTGGGAGGCTCTCCAGCCCTGTGCACTCTTAGATCTCCCTGAAAATCCGGGAGAGTCACTGGCCTATGGATGTCTTGCACTATTGAAACACATTTTTTGGAGCTCTTTTGTAAAGGAACATGGTAGCAATGCTGCATGGTTACAATATGGTTCAGTTTCACTAGTTTTAGATTGCTGTCAGCAGCATAAAATTTACATATATTCCTGCACAAAGGCAGACTGAAGAGAAATGTAGTTATAAGTCCTCTGCACAGGTATTATGTTGCTTACAAAGTACTTAGAAAATTGTGGGGTGTCATTACATTCACTTAGGAGATTTTTCTCCCAGCTGCTTTTGCTAATTTCCTTGTGCTTATCTGGCTGTCAGGGCAAAGGAGGGTGAAATATTGATGGCAAAGGAAAGGTCTTACAGCTTCTGTTAGATAACTCACAGAGAAAATTCAGAAGCAGGAGATTGCAAATGACTGTTCCTGTCCACAGGTGCTGCTGTGTGATGCTCTCCAGATGATGTGTCCTTGCTGAGTCAGATATTAAACAAATATCAATTAGCTGTGTTGTGATAATGCCATTTGAAAGTTCATATAGTTGAATATCAGACTGTTGTCTTTTTGATCTAGGCCCACCGTTTGCTCTTTTAAATTGAAGTTTTGCTTAAAAAGAAAAGGAGAAAGTTAGGATTGAACTTCAGGGTTTTTCTTTACCCACGTGCATGCCAGGTTTCTGCATCTCTGGGACAGCTGGTGGTGGCAGGAATGTTTTTGGACCCAGGAATTCCACTGTCTCTGCTGTTAGACTGGCCCCAGCATGGCTGCTAGAGGAATCTGGGAGTTAGTATGGGCCAGGGACTGTTTCCAGGAAGCACTGTTGAAGCAGCCACCTGTTTTAAATTTTAGTCTCACTAATGTTCTGTGACAGCTGACCCCTCAGCATTAGGAACAGTTTTGGGGTATGTCTCATAAAATTGTACAGTACCCTCTCCCTGCTCAGGACCTAATGATAAATATAGCACTGTGCCGTGCTATTGCACTGCAAACTTCTGCTCACCAGACTGCTTGAATTTCTTTTATTTCAGGGGGCAGTAGAACTTATGTTCTGCAGCTTTTCGCCTCCAAAATTACTCTGATGCTTAATTTTTAACATACGACTTTGTGTGTCAGCTTTGAATGTAATTTCCTGCATTTGGCATTTCAAGTCAAATACTTCTTTCTACAGCTATATCTTGGCAGTGCTTTTTCAGAAATAAATTTCATGGCAGGATATTTGGAATGAATTTAGAGAAAGCAAGGCTACCAAGTATACCTGCCACATCCTGTGATGAGCTAGGTAATCTCTCTCTCTGCTGTGCTGTGGTACCTCGTGGCTAATGGCTCTGTTGTTTCTGTATTTCAGCATCCTTAACTCTGTTCAGCTGAGCCAGCCTGTGTTCCAGTGCAGTCTTTCCACTGACTTAGTAGCACAGTTCATAAGGAAACTCTGAGCTCCTTCAAATTCAGGCTTTCCATGGCTTTTGCAAGTGCTGTGTGGGGAAAAAAGCTGTATTAATTCCCAGCACACTGGAGGGCAAGGCGGATGGAGTACAGAAAATGAATTGTTTTCACATTAGTATTATTCCTTGGAAATGTGGTAAGATACTTACTCCACTATGTCAGGGAGCAAAGGGCCAGACCCGTTTCCATCACTGTGGAAAAGAAATAGTCTCTGCCTTGTATGGCAAATGAGCTGTGTGAACAATTGTGTGTGCTGTGGGTGGCCACTAGTACAGAGTAAACCAGTTGTTACCAGGATGAGGAAGGTAAGTGTTTCCTACAGTCTGTAGGCACACAGAATTCAGTCCTTACTCTTTTGAGGTGGTTGGAAGGCAAGGTAGTAGAAATCAGCTAAATCCTACTGATGTATTTTCAGGCTTTTTGTCTCGACACACAGAACTGCTGGGGAAGGTATTTTGCAGAGGGATGAAGGCAAGTGGTGCAAGTGCTTTATGTAAGCACTTGAGGTTGTTGTCTGTTCATTTCTCCTCGTATTTTCTTTTGAAATTATGTTAATATTTTGTCCTGGAGTTCAAAGCTCAGCTCCTTCTTCTTTCCTATAATGAAATGGTGCTTTGTGCGTGCACTGTGTGTTGCTTATATTCTTTAACGTGTCTGTGCTGTAATACTTCAAACTGCTTTTGTCAGAAACTGGAAGATGTTTTTTTCCAGGTGCTGGTCATATTTTCTGGGCTTGTCTTTCAGTTGTAATGTAAGAGGTTTAGTGCACGACTAAAGAATTTTTTGAAACTCCATACAAAATGTTTTATAACACTAATGTGAATGTCTCATACCTGACAGCATGATGAAATCAAATTATTAAGTGTTCAGTGCAGAGGGACCAGAGCAGCTGCTTACTGGTTACAGTACTACTGCTTTTAAACTTTCTCCACGTCTTCAAATTGCCAAGTGATTATTTTTGCCGGTGTTATTTTTGATTTTATATACATCAGAATAGCAAAGGGAATGGTCTCAGCATAAAAACGGTTGCAAGGTTGTATAATCTGTGTGTTTATAGCGTGTGGATGAATGCATGTGGTGCATTCTGTGTCTAAAGCAATGGGGAGAGGATATTAACTGTGATGAAGTCATGAACCCAGGCGCCCGCTATAGGCATCTGCAAACACTGGTTACCCTGGCAACAAGTGGGAAGAGGTTGGAGAGGAAAGCTGGAGTAGGTTGTTGCATTGAATTGTTGTCAGCTTGTTTCTTCCTCACTAAAGCAGGGAGATGTTGAAAGGTATGATGTGCCTCTTTCTGTGTCGTGTACTATTTTATATGTATTTAGGCAGTTGTTGGGAAAGGGAAGGCTAAAAAAAAAATACTTGTAATTCAGCTGAATTGGAGAGGAACTTTTCAATATCAATAGTGATGTGCATTGCAAATCTGTGCTTTTCTCTGTGTGCTTAATCTTTGTGTGTTGTGTTGTGAGAGTGCGAAATGGGTCTCCAGAGCAGAGTACCTGTCCCGTCCTCAGCCTGGGGACAAGTGTCTCTTGCATATTATATCTTCAGAAACTGATTTTATTTTTAACTGGGTTTGCAGAGCTAATGTTTGAAAACCTGCCAAGACAGCACAAGTACTGGGTAATACCAAAAGATTTATTAACTGATATTAAATCTGAGCTTCTGAACACCTTCAGAGTGTGGTGCACTTACATTCTTGTGTTCTCGCACTTGTGCAGAATATTGTGGCTCACGAGTTAGTGGAGTCTTTACCTCCCTGGGGAAAGTTTTTATTAGAAGAACTAGGACATTATGTTCGGGGCTTTAACAGCATCTTCCTCAAAACAAATATTAAAATATTCTCTTCAGAAATCTGTTTTAGACAAATAATGAGGAGATCCAACTGTATATTTCTTCTTGATTGTCCTTCTATGTTTTGACCTTTTTGTCTGTAATGAAAAAAAGAACAAATATCTGTGCAGTATATTAAAGGATGATATGTATGATGATATGTACACTGAAACAACCACTTCTTGTTTTCAAGAAGTCTAAAAAATATTTTGCTCATTAACTTTATTTTTAACTTGGTCCCTTGAGTGGCGTTGTTTCTGTGTAAAGAAAAAAAAATTAAAATTGCACAGTCCTGAAAGAATAGAGTGTATGACCCCGTCAGGGGATAGAATTCTGTGACAGTATTGGACATCTCTGACAGCAAGGGATTGATTAACAGACAGTGGTTCTTGATTTCTATTGTACTGAAAGGCACATTCTAATAGAATATTAACAAATATTGTTTCCAGAAGTGCAGTTATAGAAATATACACAGTGTGTGCCAGACTCCTGCCCTTTCATTTCCATTCACTTCTACATTAAAAACCGCTTCCAGATAATTTTATTTGGATTTAAGTCTAATTTTACTGCACTGTAAAACTACATCTTCAAAACTTAACAAAAATATGATCTGGAAAATGGAGATGTATATGAGGATGCTGATTGCTCTTGAGAGAACACAGACTGATACCAGTCTTGTAGCATCTTCCTAGAATTAGGCTGCTCAAAAGAGCTTTTGTCAGTGGGCCATAATTTAGTTAAAATAAAGAACAGAAAATCAGTTTAAGCAATGATATATCTTATAATTAAACAAATATTGTAATCAGCATAAGAAGTGGAGTTTTGTCATTAAATAATAATGCAAATCAGAGCTCTTATTCTGTACTGAGAACTAATAAATCCCTAATGTAGTTAAGTAGTAGAGTACATACAAAACTGCTCTCAGTTAGCAGTGTAGTGGAGGCTGTAGGATTTGCAGTTTATTTGTATACAGTTTTGTACCTGCTAAGTTAATTAGTGGTTTGTATTCTGGGTTAATAAGTGGATAAGAAAGATTCTGTTACTACTTACCCTGGCTACTTAAGATGGTGATTCTGGAGTGTTGGAGTGAGTTAAGAACGAGTTGACTTCTTGTCTGTCTTGTAGAGCAATCTGAAATCGTCATCATTTTCATCTTGCTTTTCTTCAGATGTCGTAATGTTTGCTCCTATCTTCGATCAAGTGTCTTGTAGCCATTTCGGCGTGGGAGTGTTCTGGGTTTAGGCTGCAGCCTGTCGTCAGGCACCAGCAGTGTAATGGGATATGTGTGTGCTGGCTGCGGGCCACCCCGGGGCTGATCCTGCTTCCTGCGGGCTCTGCTCCTTTGTCAGTGCCTGCTTAAATCCTGTGTGTGGTGCTGGAAAGGGCAGGCAATACCCAGGGGTCCTTCAGCTGTCCTCTGCTTCTTCAGCAGGGAAACAATGAATTAGGATTTTCCTACTCGAGATTCCTGCAGTTAAGCACTTCCTTCTGGTTTGTTTCTCAGCTGATTTGGTCTATTAATACATGTACAGATGCAAGTATTGTTTTCATGCTTCCAGTGTTGTATTTTGAAGTATCCAGAGAGAAATGTGCAAGAGAGTGCTGAGAATGAGAACTACATTCTTCTGCATTAGACCATTCCATTTTGTGCTTGATAGTGAGTGGAACATCACGGAACAGAAGCTGCCTGTGGTCTGTGCTGTAGTGGGTGACCCTTCCTTTTTGGGAGCTATTGGACAATTTTCGACAAGCAAGCTCCTTTATCCTAAGGCTTATACAAGCTTTCAGCTACAAGTCTGATGATGGGGTTTTTTCTTTACCTATGAAAATTAGCGGATGAAAGACCTTACAGCCTGCTTTCCTGAGCTTTTTTCATACAAGTTATTCAAGAACCATAGAAATGATAACTCTGTAAAAAACTTGCATCTTTCAAACTGCGTAGATCGTTCTGTTAAGCTGTAATGTTGTCTGAAGCAGTTTCTGCGAGGGGAACTCTTGTACAGGAGAATATTACCATGGTAAATTCCGAGTTCTTCTCTATACTGGTGGAGATGGAGAAGTGTTTTCAACACTTGAGGGGGTGGGAGCAGTTTTCCAGTGAGGAAAAGTTAAAATATGTATTCCTTTTTAAGACGTTGCATGGTCAAAATCCTAAATTAATTTAGAACATTGACATACAAAGAATTTTAGAGCAAGTGAGACTGTGAATATCCACTGCATGTGCTGGTCCATGATAGCTGCCTGTGCACGCCTTAGCCTGTGTAAATATAAGTTGCTTCAAATTAGACTAGGCAGCCCTTTGTTTTTGAAGAGTGTCTTCATTTTTAAGAGAGAATAAGAGCTTGTTTGTGTGTCCATAGCCTTGAAAGGGTTGCTGCCCTGCCCAGAAAGGGCACTGACAGCTCTCGGTAGTTCAGTAAAAATTGCTCCTGTTATGTACAACGTGCAGCTCAGTGTGTAAGACAGCTGGTTTAACACTGCATTAATTTAAAAGCAGGTACAGCTGGTACGTAATAACAAGATTGTACACATACACGTGGATTCTGAGTTACAAACATCCCAGGTTCTAGAATAGCAGAAGGTGGGAATTTTAGACTAATATATTTATAGAGGTACAGTGGACATATCAGTGAAAAGTGGGCATTCAGTATCACTTGGTATTGGTTTCATGAGAAATAGCTTTGGCCCTGTTACTCGCTGTTCAGGGTAATGATTCTCCCTTAGCAGTGAGCTGTGCCTCAGTGGCACAGGTAGCTGTGGCTGGAGATCAGAGAGGGACCCATCCATCGCAGCCGGTGCGTCCTTAGGGGTGATGGACTTCGCTCTGCACGTGGCACCTCTTCCTTCCAGCCCTCGCAGCTCCAAAGGAAATGCTCAGCTCTCTGTGTTTTGCAGATGTGCAGAGATGGCAAAATGTCAGACTCAAAATTTTTTCCCTTCACTTTTTAAATGACATTTACTTTTTTTTACCAGTTTGAATTGATGGCACTAAGTATGAAAAAGTTGCCATTGCCGTCTTAGCTTGCCAGTATTTAATTTCACTCAGTCGTGTTATGGTTTAGAAGTAGAACAAGGGTTAAAAGAATTTTCCTGTGAGTTGGTTAGACAGCAAAAGGATTGAGGCTTAGGAGAGAGATCAGGATGTCTCTTAATCTGTGAATTATATTTCATTACTAAAGAGGAAGAAGAGCTTGAAGTGCCTTTGGAGGGGCTTGGATTTCAGCAGCAGGAGTCACGGCTTTGTCAGCAGATGAAAATGGCTACTGTCGCACCATCGCCAGAGCCTGTTTGCTGGCAAGTGGAGCCCGTGACCAGCACAAATTCGGGACATGTTTGTACCCCAGGTAGGAGCTTCCTGTGCTTCAGGGAATTCTGAAATGGGGTGGTGAGCTGTGCATCAGTCTGTAGGCACCAATTGGTTGGACAGTTGGGACTGATACTCCTCAATTTCTCTGCCTGCCTTCCAGTCAGGTATTCCAGAGTTTAGATGCATTCCTGGCAATTCCAAGCTTCCTGGGCAGGTGCCCTGTCAACCCTTAGTGGTGATTCTGTTTGGTGCATGTCTCACATGCTAAATACCATGGCAGCAAAGCCAAATGAAAAACCTCCAGTACCAGCTTTCATGCAATATCGTTTGCGCATCCTTTAAAGCAGATTTTTTCTTTTAATTGAAGTCTTATATGGGGCAGTATGATAACACTTTGGATTACACTGTTGGAACATTTAGCAGAAGGAAATGGTTTTTCACAAAACTGACTCAGTCTGAGTAAATATAAAAACCAGCATTACAGCAGTTAATGTGTTCTATCCCTCCTCTGCCCTCTTCCCAAGAGAAGTAGAAGTTGGTGTTTTAATTGAAAAAAGTATAAAACCTGGTATTTCAGGCAAGCTTAATCTAGAGATTCATGTTTGAGGTATCTTGTTTTTCCTTATTTGTGAGAGGCAGATTATCCTGTGTCTGATTAGTGTCTGAAAGGATTGGCTGCCCATGGAGGTGGGTCACTGACACTGATGGAAAGCCATGCCTCATCTGTTGTGGCAGCTCTTACATTCCTGTGTACTGCTGAGAACATGCAATTCAATTTTACATCCCTTAGTAGCTTGTTCTACTGCTGCTTGTTTCTCAGGAGGGCATTAGGAAACTGGCATTTTGTTTTGCTGTGTGTGAGTGGCCATGTCAGTTCCCAACACATGCCAGAGATGGGTTCAACAATACTGGATCTGAAAAAATGTATATGAACAGCTGTCTTTATTACCAGACTGAGAAAGACGCTGGTGTTTCCATTTATGTAGTTTCTAAAAAATAATTTTGACTCCATATGAAGTAGCATTATTAGTAAGAAATCTCTTTTAACAAATTTTCAGTTTTTAATGTGAGAGCGTTGTCACGTTCTGGTTATTGTTGTGTATATATCAGTTTGTAATGGGATAGTGCCTAGGGAAGGGCTGGATCCTTCTTACGAGGTGTACTCAATAAACACTCCGAGCAAGTTTGCATTGTGAAGGCCACAAGCTGAGGCATTTGGGAAGAATGTGGAAATGATGCTAACTAGTGTGGGAGCCAGTGGCACGAGCACACCAAGGAGGCCTTTATGGCAGGATTTGAACAGAGTAATGGGGAAATTTTGACAAGTGTTACCGTATATTTTTCTCTAATTGTTGAGGAGTTGCTCTCTCAATAATTAAAGAGACAATGCTGTGGTGGAGGAAATTAAGACTCATAAGTAAAGCTTAAGGGCTTTATTTGTTGCATTTCAGAATGGAGAGACAGAGAGTGCAAAGATGAGATGATTGCATCTGACACAAGTGGGAAGATGGTGTTTGTAGTAGATGTAGGTGGCCAGTGCTACACTACCACTTGTTGTGCTTGGTCAGGTTGGGTTTCTGCCATCCAGTAAGATATTTTTTTAATTACTACTGGTTTCCAGTTGTCATTTTACAGTGTTTTTTCTGGTTCTAAGCTTTGGTTATTGCAAGTCTTGAAAAAAGGCCTTTTGAGCCAGCCTTATGTCTAACAATGAACTCTTCCCTCTTCTTTGACATCTGAAATCCTAGATAACTTTCTAACATATTTTTTCTTACTGTTTTCTGTTTAGCCTCCAGTTCCAAGCCTGAACTCAGCTCCAGTTCACAGACTTTGGGAAGTCAGCAGAACAAGACAGATGGCACCCGAGTAAAAACTCGCATTCTGCCCAACATGCCAAAGCTTTTCATACCTTCATCTGTCACCAAATTTCCACCTGAGATCACTGTCACTCCACCCACTCCCACCCTCCTTTCTCCAAAGGGCAGCATTTCAGAAGAGACCAAGCAAAAATTAAAGGTAATAAAAGGGAAACAGTAATTTTTTAGATTATTTTTTTAATCTTAATTCTCTCCTCAATCAAGTACTTGTATGAAGGAAGCAACAGTTCATGTTCCCAGTTCATAACCAGAGGTAGATAAGTAGTGGAAGGAGGTGCTAGCTGTTACCAGCAGGAGCCAGTTTTTAAAGGACTGGTGAAATACTGGCTGTGGGTGAAATGAGAGCTATTCTAGTCCTTATTCCTTTTCTGAGGGATTTGGAAAAAATTACAAAAATGGCTGAGTGATCTAGTGCAGCCATTGCAGATCTTAGATTAGTGGCAGCTACCAGAACATTAATTGTGGGAAAGCCTACTGGTAAATGTGATGTTGTTTTACATTAGGATGACATCTTTCTTAGACACAAGACAGTTACTGAATGTGAAGGAACAGCAACCAGTGGGGTTTTGTCCCTGTGATCATGGGTTTATCCTGACTATTTAGCAATATATTCTCTCTCTCTCTTTTTGGGATCAGTCTGCTATTTTGTCTGCTCAGTCTGCAGCGAATGTAAAGAAGGAGAGCCTTTGTCAGCCAGCTTTGGAAATCTTAGAGACCTCAAGCCAGGAGTCCTCACTGGAAAGTGATACTGATGAAGATGATGACTACATGGACATATGAATGAATTCTGGCCATCATCAACACCAAACACATAACCATTCTTCTTGTTGCCAGCATCTCTGGAAGTTGAAACATCTTCATTGGCATTACTCTCCATTTAATTGGCATCATTGTGTTCTTCACTTTCATTACCTTTGTTATCACCACAACCACTTGTATTGCCTTCAGAATCTCCGCCATTCTCCCCATCATGGTGCTTGACGGAAAGATGATTGATTATTTACCAGGCAGTTCGTTAATTTGGATCACGCCGTCACCGGGAACTTCAGTAAACACAAGGATGTTTTGAGCTGCAATTCTTATCAATCTACTGTTCCTGCTTCTTCAAACCAGAGCCTTGGGAGTTGCTCCGGTAGCTCTTTTCTATAGTGTTTTCTTCCTTTTAGTTGTCTTGCATTTTCCCCTCTAGCTAAGTTTTTCTCCCAGTAGTTCAGCAACCTGATGTCTGTCTAACCACGCCATGATTAATCCAACAGCTCCTTTTAAGGTGAATGGAGTAGGGAAAATTTGCTGAGCTGGTAGAGATTTTAACTGCATCGAGAAAGTCTGGCTTTGTCATGGGGCAAGGAGGGCGAGTGGAGAGTCTGTCAGCTCCTTCACACTGCTGGGTGCTTTGTTGGAATTTGACTCTTTCAAATAGATGAAAGAACCAGCTTTTCCAGGCAGACAGAGAGGTTGGTCTCCTGTTTGTGCTCATTTCACACCAATGTATGAGGTCCAGCAAAAATGATCTACCTGAATGTTGGCTTAAAGAACTGATCTTTCCAGAATTGTCTTACAGTCCTTTATCTTCTAATGCCTTGGACAAGCATTTTGAATTGGGGGCTAGATGATATTTTTATGGTGGTATTGAAAAAAAACTTGAAAGATTTCAGTACCATTTCAGTAATGTCTGTTTTTTACAGAATGACACGAAAAGGTGTTTTTTATCTATCTGCAGAGGGACTGCTCACAGTTATTTATATGAGAAAATAATGGTAACAAAAATGCTTTTTTTTTTTTTCTACTGGATGTTAACTTTGTAAAATAATGAATGCAAACCATGCAAAAAAAATACGTCACACACTATATATACACCCGCGTGCGCCCACACACATATATATATGTGTATGTACATATATATATGTCTGTATATGAAAACAGAAAATGCATACAGCTTGCAATGTCGGATTTCTTTGTGTTTGGGGGGTTGGTTTTCTGTCAAATGCAGAGCTTTGTATAAACTTTTGGGTTTCTTTTCTAATAAAGTTGAAATGCACTGTTGTCTCTGTTTGTTTGAGAGGGCACAAGGTGCCATGGTTCTGAGAAGAGTACTGCTCCTCTTTCCTTTTGTTTCTTGGGTAACAAAAAGGGGCTGGGGGGATGTGATGGGAGCCCCTTTATTTTCTGAGGACTGCCAGAGCTCTTGGGATGGGTTTGGCCTGTGTGACCCAGAACCCACGTCAGCCAGGGGTGCCTGCAGTGGGTTCACTTCCCCACTGAGACGTGATGTGAATTCTTTTTCACCCATCTTGGTGTTTTTGAAAGCTGATGAGCGACATAAGGGGGAAGACACCACACAGGGAACAGGGTCACACAGAATATTTGGCTGTGCAAATTTGCACTTAATCCATTATTACAGTAATTGATCTCATTGATAAGAATGATGAATGGACTGTGGATAGAAAGAACCTGCGGCAAACTTTGTATTGCAAGTTTGTTCTCAAATTCTGGGGGTTTTGTTTTGAAGAAAATGGTTTGTGGGGAAGTGAGCATGCCCATTTTGGATGTGTTAGCAACTGTGTTACTTGTTCACTTACTACAAGTGATAGGTGAGGCAGCTGATGGTGAAAACAAGCACGTTTTGTTCAGTAGTAATATGTTTTCAGTGTTTAGTCTTTGATTTGCTGTAGGTTATTATAAATGCAGTGTATAATGTACTGTAGTCACTGACTGGCTGAGGAAGTTTTAGATAAGCATGATATTTAGGTTTTTTAGAAGAAACCACAGGATGAAATAAATCAGCTACCTAAGAGAAATTGGAAGGAGGGTGTAGTTCTGAATAGGACTGTTTCACCCAAATGGAATAGGCTACACAGACTTTTGGGCTAATGTGTACTCTTAAATGTATTGCTAACTTAAAGATCACATTTAAACTTTTAGGTCCACACTTTAGCTTGGGTTTGATGTGTAAAGCATTTGATTTTCTAATTGAATGTGACCACTGAAAATGGTTGTGTGTTCTTTATTATTCTTAAGGATTCCTTGGCATTAACCTTTCTGGGTTTTTTTTCTCCAGACTTCCTAAAATGCTGGTCTTGAGTTTTCTTTTGAATTCTCGTCCTGTTTTTTGAGAAGGATTTAAAATTTTTCTGGTTTAGAAAAGCTAGAACAGTAAGTGTAACTTTTCCTGCCAGCAACAAGAGCTGCATTTGCTGATCTTCTTTAAACTCATTTTAACCTTCAAACTACTCAACTGTGCAACTTGTTTTATCCTGTATTGAGTTCTCTTACCTGATTTTCCTTTTTTTTTTTTTTAAATCTATGATTTTTTTGTTCCCATTATGCTGTTGAGTAGCTCAAGGACTTTTTCTCAAGCTCAAGCAGTCACTGAGACTGACCTATACAAGCCACCTCCCTTCAATCCTGCCCTTCTGCTGTTGACTAAATACCATGTTGCTCAGCTGTGGGCCTCCTTCCACAAGGGTGTTACTGCTGGGCTGCACTGAAGGAGCCTTTCTTCTTCTCCCTGTGTGAAATCACCTCTCTGTAAGTACAGCTGAGGTAGTTCTTCAGTTCCAGGAGCCATATTCTGGAGTGAAGATGCCAAGATCCCTGGATGCATGGGGATGTTTGTCTGAAAAACCATCCCTAAAGGTACTCGGAGCAAGAACTTCAAATCCTTACGAACAGGTATTCTCTTAGTAATGCATCTCCTGGAGCTGGGCCAAATCATCTTGTGGAATTATCAAGGAAAAGTATTATAGTAAGACTGCAGTTAGTGATTACTTGAAGTATATTCTTTTATTTTGGTCTAATCCCGGTGGTAAGAGCTTGAAATGCAAGCCTAGGCAAGATGTAGCTTACCAAGTTGCAGATCAAATGTAAACACTACGTCTGCCTTCAGGATTTCCTGGGTAACTATTGCTTCTGAAATCTCTGTTCCCAGGTGTCTTTCCGGTGTGCCAGACAAATGAATGGCAGCTACTGAAGTATATTGCTTTGGTATGGTTTTGGTTTGGGTTTTCCCAGTGAAGCCATAGGGACAGGAATGTCTGGAGCCTAAAGTAAACTTAAAGGTGAGGTCTGTGACCAAGTGGGGTGAGGCTTTCTCTCTTTTATTTTTTTCCCTTGACAGTAATCGATTAAAAGCCAAATCCTTTTTGGCTACTGAAAAGCCAGACTGTTAAGACTTTCAGGCAAATAGCAAAACCGTTTTTGTTCAAAGGAGATGGCAAAAGGAATTATTTTGAATTGCTGGTGGAGAGTAATTTGTGGAGAGTTGATATCCTTTCTGTGCTGTTACTGGGCACTGTCTTTGCACACAGATATCTTTGTCTGTTCAGATGAAAGTATTGTTAAGGTACATAGTACTGGGGTTTGGCTGTTTCATACAATTTCATTTCCTGGCATAGGGGTTATATAATCTATGTGTAGTTAAGACCACTGAGTTTTTCTCTCTCTCAGGCAAGGACTAGTGTTTTACTAAGAATTAATTTTGTTGAGCACAGCTGTCATTAGTGGCTTCTGCCCACTGTCTGACAAATGCTGTAACATTTTCTTCGAAAGCTAATAATGTTTCCTTCCACAACCAAAATAGCAGATCAAGGAAGATACCAAGTATCTCCTTCATTTTATTATGTACTAGGGTTTGTCAGTTGTTGTGTCTTGGTTGTGTTTTTTTTTTTTCCTTAATTGGAGTGAGATTTCTCATGAATAATGAAATTAATGTCTTTTGCAGCCAAAATAAACACCATATGGTCAGGGAGAAAGGGACCAGGAAAAGATGAGGAAGGCACAACAGCAGCTGAAGCTGATAGGACACAAAACGGACTGAAGGAAACAGAGGGGCCAGGTGAGAACAAAGTCTTACCACTGAGGGCGGGATCACAGCACTGTTAACGCCACTGCCAAAAGCACTGTGTTGAGCTGGGTATTTCAGTGAGGGTGAGGCATCTGTGGTGCAGCCTGTGTGTACAGAGTTACACACTGAGCATAGCTCGTGTCTGCTCCTGCAGGGGCTTGTTGTGTTTTAGGGGACTAGGCGGCAGGTAAATGAGTTGAGACGCGCATTAAAAAAAGACACAGCAGAGATAAATTTTGTGGTCTCTTAGTCATGGAAACTGGGATGAAGAGGCTTTGCTCTTGCATCGTAGGAAGTTCACTGTAGGTTGACTATTAATTGCCAACTTTCCGGTTAATGAGTAGGGATCCACTAATGCTAAGTTGTGATGTTATTTATGATTTTTCAGGTGACCTCAGGGCACTGTTTCACAGGCTGTACTAGGCCAAGTTATGCCTTTGTGGGACTCTCAGCTGTCCTTGCAGGGCATGGTGGAACTGGTAGGATTGCAGAGGGCAGCAGACCAGCATCTGGGTTTGCTGGCTCCTGGAGGACGACTTCCCTTCACTCAGATGGCTCTTTCACATTAATACGTACAGAATCCCAGGCCAATCTCACCAGAGATTAAGAGATGCATCTCCCTGGATGGACATGTTTTTGTTCCTGCTGCTGTTTGTTCAGTGCATCTGTGAGGATGACACCCATCCGGAAGCGCTTGTTTAGCCAACTCCAGAACCTCTGCTCCAGCCTTCACAGCTGTCTTTGAGCTTGGCCTCAGCACAGCTTTGTGCAGGTGCTGGCTGTGGGTGCATCTCAGCCCAGTGTCACCTGGGAGCCACACTGGCTGCTCCGCTAGCACTAGAGGGGGCCCTAGGACAGAGGAGGGAAGGGAGGGGAAAAAGGAGGGAGGGCCAACCCCCCACCCTAAATGGATGTCCAAGATCTATCTTGAAATTACTGAGACTACAGTGCATTGCTGGTTTTGACCTCATTGAGTTCTAAGGGTTTTCTGCTACTGCACCATGTGTCCTTTGCATAATGTATGTCTGATTCGGGGCAGAATGAGAATCCTTATAGGCTGTTCACAGGATTGTGTCTCTGGCCATGGCAACAAAAACCAAGAGCTCGCTTTGTTGCCATTAATATTGATGCCTGGCAGGAAAACAGATCCACTATATACTTGCTTTTCACACAAAATCTGTTTGCCCCATAACCGTGTTTTTCCCTTTTTTTAATCCTTAATTCCCCTATAAGAAGCCCCCCTGGGTGTTTCCATTTTCATAACGTGCAGCATATTATACTGGGGTGTCATGGGTATCTCTTGACAGTCAGCCTTGTGTGAAAGGGCTCAAATAATGCGTTCAGCTTTGTCAGTGTAAATCCTGATTAATTCAGCCCTGGCCCATGGCAGGGGCGTGGGGCTTGTGCCAGCGTAACCGAGCCCAAGAGTCAGTGATAAACATGCAACTTGGGGATCTGTGAAGTGTTTTGAGGTAGTTAAAGTAAAATTCTAATCAGGGATGAAAATGAGTATAAGAATGGTGGAAGAAATATGTAGTGTTCAATCTTGGATAGAATCTTGTAAGGCAGTCTCTGTTATCTGGAGCAGCCCGGAGGTGAGATCAGGTCCTGCAGCCATCTGGCAGCTCAGGAAAGGGAGCAGGAATATGGAGCTGAGGCCATGCACTGACTGCAGAATCAGAAAAACCAAATCGCTTCTACCAGGGGGGAAAAGTAAGATCACACTTCTGCCTGCACATAAGATTTATCTGCGCAATTAAATGATTGTGTCTGTAGCTGGTAGAAAAACATTCCATTATATAATCCCAGTGGGAGGAACACTCTGCAATGTCTAAGTGCATTGTCTTACTGAAGGAAACTGCCTATCTAAAGCCGAGTCAACATATATGGTAAAAAGTAGTTTTTGCTCTCAGATTAGACACAGATATCCCCCTCTCAAGTTTTTTTTCTCAGCCTATTTTTTTCTCTCCCATCTCTTTCAGAGACCTTGCAAACAACAGTGAATTCCAGTATAAATGGAATATAAACAAAGTTCATATATGGTATAAGCATATGAGAACCACATTGGAATGGTATTTCTTTAATTTTAGATGAGTGATATAATAACTGCAAGTGAAAAGCCATATAACAGGGCAAAGGTATTTTAGAAATACTGCTTCCTGTGTGAATGCTGAATTATTACGTATATCCACAGTTAGCCTAAGAACCTGCCTCTATATTCATATTCCTTTCATTTTGCTTCTCTGAGGTGTCTGACAGATAGAGAGGGCTGTTCACAAGGAATAATATGCAACTGAGTTTTATTTGCAGTATGCATTGCTTGAACTATGATCTAATATAGCACTGAACACATACTGTTCAGTAATAATTAGTAAAGGATGTTGCGTGAACAGAAAAGCTTCATACTTCAGAAGTGTTCTTTGATTCCTTGTAATTTAAGTCACACCAGAGATTTCATTTCCTTAAATTATACCCTAATGTGTATGAGGAGTCACATTTTCTCTTCTAAATGCATGGATATATATAAAATGTAACTCTTTCTGTAAGATTGCAGTGATTATTTTCCCCTTAAGAGATGGCACTAGATGCTCAAAGAATTGCTTAACTTGTTAATTGAGCCAACATACTCACCAAGAAACTCACCATGCTATGTGGATCTCAGAAAGCAGTTTGAATATAGAAATTTGTCACTTAGGAATGTCTTGGCTGGATGTTAGATCTCCATTAGGTTAGGGTGGGTTAGGGGAAAAAAGTTAAACTTTAGAAATTCATAGTGGAAGTTCTGAGCTTGCAACATCTATTTGCAATGCTGTGCCCTCGAGTAAGCAGCACAAGTTCAAGCAAGTAACTTCTGCCATGGCTCTCCCAATAGACACCCTGCTGGAAATGCTTCCTACACTTAATAAGTAAATGGGCTTTCCTGGGAGCAAAACAAAGAGCCTGATGTATTTTCTCACAGCAAGTAGCAGTGGTATGAGGTGGTTTTTCAGTTTGGCTTTCTTGAAGCATAATAATAGCTTGGGATTGCACACTGTAAAGTATTTCTGCAAAGAGAAATGCAGAGGATTGGTGTTGATAACCCAGTCTGTGATCCCATTGCTTTGCAAGCTGAGGAAGCCTTTGGATTCTGCCAGTGCAGTCAGAACCAGCTGCTGGCATCCAGGCAGTGCTGTCAGCTCGTATTTTAATTTGTTGGGGCAGATGTGGGTCTTTCTGCAGAGGGCAAACAAGCCAGGTGCTTTTACTGGCACACACGTGGATGCACCGGGATGCTTTTTACTGTCTCTAAAATTAATATTCCAGTGAACTGCACAAGGATTCTCCTACAATGGCACATTTTACCAGGCCCGGACTTTTCCTTGGAAGCTGTTGATATAGCTGTTTTTCTCAGTGTAAGAAAGATGAGAAAGCAGTACAGGATTGCTGGAAAGCCTGGGAGTTGTTTTAATCCCTCGATGCGTTGCTCTGCCTCCCCCTCGCCGCAGAGGCGTCCCCGTGCAGCTGCCTGGCCTGGGCTGAGCCCCTGGCCGTGTGTATTGGCGGCTGTTGGGAGCCAGACACGAGGGCCGGAACAGCCGCGCGTGGTCCAGCGGCTGCTCTGCAGGTGTTACCCTCCCAGCTGGGCAGTTCGCTTTTAGACAGCGGAGAATTCCATTAAAGCCTAAGAGAGACTAAATAGTCTGGGCTTCAGTGCACTCCTGCTGCGTTTTATTTTTTAGTGAGATGAACTTGTTGCAATGTCAGGGAAACTCAGAAGTACCCCCAATGCCCAGGCTGGGTGTGTGGTCACGTTTCAGTTACAACTCAGGCACGGACACAACAGTGTAGCAACTGTCTGTTATCTGGTACTATCAATACACTTGGAAAAGTACCTGGAAAGAGGAGGAAAATATGGAAATGTTATTGCCAAGTGTGGACTGTCTGCTGGGGAAGAGGGAGAGAGAAGGAGGACAATGTTTCTTCTAAATGATGTGCCCGATTCAGCAAGGTACCAAAACTTAAATAGCTCCTCTTGATTTCAGTGAAGACAGCAAAGGGCAGCCTCAGGTTGTGTGTCACCCTAGGCTTACAATGTGTACAGTTTCTTCAGTGACATAAAATATTTCTACAACTAAAATTTCCATGGAAAATAGATGCTTTAAAATAAACAGACTTAACTTCCTTAATATGTGCAAACTGAAAAGTTCACAGTTAACCTCTGAAAAACGCAAAAGGCCGAGGAAAGGTGGAAATATCTCTGCTGATAAAATTACTTATTACTTCTCCCTGAAATTATGGTGGCTATGGCATATAGATGAACTCTGCAGAGCAACTAGTGTAAGTTCTGTTTAGTGACACCTGTCTTCATGTGATTCCTGAGGCGGTGTTTATTGAGAATACAATTTTCTTTAACAGCTTTTCTCCCCCATCCTCAGGGGCTGGTACTGCTCCAGCAAGGAAATCCTGGTGTCCTTCAGAACAGTAGCAGCAGAACTGGTGATACATCTGGAATAAGATGGACTAGAAGCTGGCTCGTTCTTCCTGGGTTCTGTATCTGGGCTTTGTCAGTATTCACTTTCTGGATCTATTTCATGATAACACCGTTGATTTATTGGTTAAATCATAAGTCAGAAGAACTCAGTTTTGCCTCAGAGCTTTCCCACTAGCTGGTGAGTTTTTCAGTTTATCTTCCATTTTCTGTCTCCATCAAACAGAAACTACTTGTCCAAAACTATCCCCCCTCCCCTAAATGGCCACTGAATTTGCAGCTAGGACATTTTTATTTGTCATAAATTGTTTATAATTTTATTTTCTAGCCAATTTTAGGTAAAACTATGGGTTTTTTCATCTTGAGTGATTGAATATGAGTATCCACTAGGAACCACTCCCATAGTTAAGTTAAATGAGAGCAACACAAAAAGTTACCTGGGTATTTGTGATGGTGAATAACTCAAAATAACTCAGAGTTTCCCCTGAGCAGGGTTCTGGAGAGGACTAAAAAGTGTCTGCTCATGTAAGTGTAGAACATGCTCAATGTTTTTGGAGAATCCTTAGCTCTGAATGCTGAGAAATTGGCAGTGCTACACATAATGCAGTGTAGCAAAACCAAATCTCTGTTCTAATTAAGACTTAGTTGGATTTTTCAGTTTTTCCCGTTCCCTGGCTGAAATTTCCTGAGTCTTGTAACCATTTAACAATATGTTACTAACCATCCATTATGTCCTGCTTTATTCTCTTTTAGATGAAAGAGCCATGTAAAAAAAAAGAATTCGCCAGCCCCTGTGACTGAATTTGAGCGATAATGTCAATGGAATTAACACATTGCCATTGTTGAATGGTCTCCTGTGGCTATATAAACATCAAGGTAACACATTTCCAAAGCAGAAGACATTACTGCTCTGGTACTGTTGTTTTGAGAATATTTCCTTACTGCCAAAACACTGATGCAGATTTAGTATTTTGCTTGCTGGAGAATGATGTTAGAGTGGGGAGGGTTGATTCTGCTGCTTTTATTTTTGCTGAATTCTGGTTTATTTGCTGAAGAAAGTCTTTACTTTGTTTGTCTAAACGTGGAATGAGAACATAAGCACATTGAGGTTTATTTACAATGATCTCTGATTGGTAAATGCATTTAAATGACAGCTCTCTTAAGGGCCTAATTCCATTTCTGAAGGCAACCTGCTGGAAAAGCTGGGGCACAACTGCTGTCAGGAAACCCAGGATTCTTCAGCTTGGGCAGAGTTTGTTCAAGAATAACTGTCTCCGCACTACCTTCATCCATTAACGTAATTTTTATCTCTGCAGAAACAGACCGAGGTTTGAATACCCTTGGTATGTTGCTGAGTAAAATGTTAGTAAGATGCAGGCTTCAGTTTTAACTTTGGGGATGGCAAACAAGTTGTAAGGGCAGGCTTGTCAGAAAACCTTTTCATGGTGATGGTCCCATTGCAGATTTGTTGGCACTGTCTCACCTGATGCAAGACAGAACTAACTAATGGGGATGTGGCACAGAAACAGTTTGGAGCTCCTTGGGTCACAAAATCATTGAAGGTGGCTGCACTGCAGAAGCCAGAGCTGGTCGTGCAGGTAGCAGTGATGATTTCCTTTATTATGACTGTCCTGGTCCTGGTGCAAATGGAAAAAGACCTATATTTCTGCAAGAATATTTTCATTTGTCCCTCAGACAAGAAAAAAATCAGGCAGTAAGTGCTAAACCAGAACCTGACAAGTTCTGTTCCTAAATAACTGTTGTTATGGGAGTTTTACTTCTCTGCAAGGTTAAAGCTGTCTTTAAACAACGAGTTGATGAGTTTGCTGCATTTCTACTAATCAGAGACCATAACCCAGGTATTGAAGGGTGGGAAGTCAATCTCAAGGTTGACCTTACTGAACAAAGATGGAAGTATTCCTCTCCGGAATCCGTGAGAAATATCCCCTGCCTTGACCAGAGTTGTGTCAGTTCTGGTAAAAAGGACTTCGGTTTGCAAAGCTGAATCTGGCACTTCTGTGAACATTAGGGCTGAAACAGAACAGAGGGAGGTATTGTCCATCCCAGTTTGTTGCAAAAACAGCCCTAGGCTGCTTTCCTCAGAGGAAAGGACTTCTCAGCACGGAGAATGTTCTGTTTCTGGCCTGGTTATCAAGGGATAGAAAAGAAAGTTGTGATGGAAAAAGGGAGAAGCTGCCTGTGGCAGGAGTTTGTTAAAACACAGAAAATGCCTCGGTGAACCATGTGTGGTTCACTGTGTAGGAGTTAAATGAACAGAGTGGGCATGGTGGTGTAACACGAAGTTCTTTTCTCTTCCCTGAGGGCCGTTTGAAGCCCTCTGAAAGCCCAGAGAACAGCTCATAAACTTTGTGCTTCAGAATTGCAGAGAAAATGCTTCTCTGGTCCATGGATCAATCTTCTGTCAGCTCTACCACAATGGCTGGTGTTATGGCTTTAGTATCTCTCCACTGTCACCCAAAGGCACTTGCTGGGAAATGTAACCCAGTGGCTCAGTAACTTGTCACCTTTCCCTTCACTCTGACCTAAGCCTCGGAGTGGGAAAGAGCGGTGCTCTCCCAAGGGCAGTGATATTTAGATTGCAGTCACACATCTCCTGGGAGTCAACAGCTGGTCGTTTGTGAATTATGATGTGTAGAAATACAGGATTTTCTGTGTTGTAATTGTGGGCCTGTAACCCCGTGTGTCAGTGAGCCCGGGTTCCATCCCCCTGGGAAGCTGCCTGTTCATATGCCAGCGTAACATCCATTCTTCCAGCATTCATTTGGTACTCACTTGAGGGAATTACAGGAGTAAGAGAGGAGCAGACACCTCAGAGCCTTCATTACTGCTCACACGAAGGCAGGATTGTTCTCTGCAATGCCACTGGTGGGTGCAAAAAGCCATTAAAAGCATAATACAGGAAGGACTGTGTCTGTTCCTCTGTGAACAGGCTGCCCTTGCACAGCTGCAGTTTTTCCTGGATAGTTAAATTGCTTCTCTCTCATTTTCATCCCAACTAATGAGGATAATTATATCCCTTTGTAGAATATTAATTCCTCTGTCATCTGTATGTTTACACCTTGCAGACATGTTCACTTCTTCTTTGTGAACAGAGCCATCAATCAGGGAAGCTTTCCTTAACCAACTCTTCTCATCTTTTCTGGTGTTCATCTCATCCAGTCTCCCTGCAGTTCCCCAGTAGGTTTGATAATGAGGTGATAAGAATTACATGTGGTTTTGCCAGTTTCTTTTTCAGCAGGCTCACAGAAAGAAGCCCTGCCACTTTCCTGCTCAGCTATGTGCTATTTTCACATATGTATCCTCTGGTTATATTTGGGGTTATGTTTTCAACAAGGAAATGAAATCATCACACGTAGTGCAGAAAACCCTATAAATTACCTCTGTAATGGAACCTCCTTAATATTACCATATTTTTATAGGTGGGTATGGCTGAACATCACTGTTCAAAACAAAAGCTTAAGTGATCTTCTCTTAAGGGAAAATCTGGAATTGGGGTGAAGAATTCCAGAATTCAGCAGTTCCTCCCTTGGACAGCTTCTTCACAGTATGATAATGTCATGGGTTGACACCCCTTCCTGCTCTTCAGGTTTTTCTTCCTTTTGGCTCTGTTTCCTTGAGGAAGTGGAAGGGAGGAGAATGAGTAGTTCCATCATGGAGAGGAAATACGAGACAAAAAAGTCAGAAAAGCATACTGGGGGACCATGTATGGACTTGGATTTCAAATTTTTGCTTCAGGTTTCTGATAACCTAAACCAGCCCTCCCAGGCTGCAGTTGTAACTTGCCCACGCGCGTCCTGTAGAGCACAAGCCCTCTAAGTCTGGTAGGTTCTCTCTGCACTGTCAGGAGTTATTTGGAAATGAAGCCCCTTGGTGAGTCCAAACCTCCATCTCGGGCAGGCTCAACTCACCGAATCTGAACCCAGCAGTAGCTCCCTGCAGAAACCTAAACCAGTAACTGCAGTGTTAGAGGGTGGCAAAAGCAGTGACCTCGTTATTGATAACCATCTGATCTGTGCTCCAGGAATGCTTACTCCAGACGTGACTTTGATTTTCTCCTGGACACTCCCCAGCACTTTTCTGAGCAGAATTTATAAATATTTCTTTTGAGTTTACTTGCATTGTTTGTATCTGCATTTGGTTGGCAGGCATATGTCAGGCTGTGAAGTGGCAGTCATTTAAAAACAGTTTTGCCTCACAAAAGCAAAGTTTGTGTTTTTTAGAGTGGCATCTACTATGTGTATTGGTGTTTGCAAGGTTAGAGAGCAGAAAAAGTCTAAGTCATTTATGCCCAAGTTGATTAAATCCAGTATTTTCAGTATAATGCACTCATTGCACACCTCTGTTGTCCTCCTTCCAAGGGAAGCTTGTCCATATAACTGCTCTGACAGGACAAAGCCATGTGTCATCCCTTGGTTTCTCAAGGAATTGCATCCAATATATTTAAATCGTTCAGGTGTCTGATGTTCTTAACCACTTAGAAGCATTTGTTCGATATAGTAGGGCTAATTTTTAATTTATTTTTCTAAGCACATCTATCCGAAATGATGGTAGGCTTTTATATTCACAGCAGGGAACATTGTGAGGTTTAAATATCCCTTTAATCACTAAGGATGTAATAAAAACAAGAAGAGTTCTTTGAGCTGCAGAGTGTTACCCAGGGAAAAATCTACTCTGGAGCTTACAAATGTGAGCCGAAGAGACAAACTGGGCAATAAAATCCTCAACTACGGACCAAACCGGCTAAAAGTTGGTCTGTAGCTGCCCATCAGGAGCTGAGACTCGGAGGGGGGAAAAGGCCATTCAGCACCTCTAGAGCCATAAGAGCCAGGTCATAAACACTTCACAATCTGCTGGGGAGGGGGAGGGAGCCCTGGGCTGTGATCTGCCCGCAGTCTGTACCCCGGCCCATGGCTGCAACAAAGAGTATGAGAAATTGCACTGTTTGGGAAGAATGAAGGAAAAAACCTCTGGAGGAATTAGGGAGTGCAAGGAGAAGTGGCAGCTGTGTTTGATTCTGTCGGTTCATGTACACTTATGGCAGCCTCATCCCAGTGCTGATTTGAGCAATCCATGAGCTCTGACAGGAGCTTTTTCCTATTATCAGTGGTGTTGAAGGATTCTTACCTGAATATTGTTATTATGGACCCAAATATAATTTTGCTGCCAGGTGATGAACAAGCTGGATGAGAAAAAGTACAGCTCAGAGTTTATCCAAGGGCTTTCTACTTAAAACCCATATATATTTCCAGCTCTTTGTTACTGACTTCAGACTTTGCTGCACGTGATGTATGTCCCATCATAATGCTCTATACCAGTTTTCAAAAATCATCTTGGAGGACGTACTGCACGACTCTGTCTTGGTGTTCATTTTAATTTCTGGGAGATCCTATAAAGCACAGCTCAGACTCTGCAGGTCAGTGAGACATCTTGTGTGTTCAGTTCCCTTCATGCTGGGAGATGTATGTGCAGTTGGATGTATCCTATGGCTATATAATTTTTTATAGTTCTTTTTAAAATAAATTCTAAATAATACTATAAAAGGAAAATAAATACACAGTAATGAAATCTTATTAAAATGAAACATGATTTATTGTAAGTGCTCTGAATCAAAATCTACTGCATATGGTTTAATTGTTCTCTTGTCATGATTTCTGGTAGTGATAATTAACTTCCTCAGAAAGTTCTTTAGAGTCAATAGTGGTGCTGGAGGAGCTGAGCTCTACACAGCTCTGTAGAGCTCATGGCAGTTTTTATTTTTAAATTCCAAACACTTTAAATCTTAACAATTTTAATTTGCTCTTTGAAGGTAGTTCTTCTGATAAGGAATTATACTGTTTATTGATTTCCTGGTTTGATTAGAACCTTACCGTGATGAACAGCTTATGGAAACTTCCTTATGGCAGAAGAAATCTGTCTTTGCCAAACAAAGTAACTTGTGCCCTGCCTTGCACGATTGAAGTCTGGCTTTTTACCTGCTGGTTTCAAGGCTTTACAAATGCCTGATCACCAACAAAAATAATCTTTTGTGGAAACCAAGTTACCATGACAGTGTATCAGCAATCTTGAAAGTCCATAAAGTTTAGATAAAACCTTCTGGGTCTGAGCTGCTGCCTTTTTTCTGGAAACATCAGCTTTTTAACAGAGATTGCTGCAGTATTGCCGGCTGGGCTTCTGTTCAGCAGAATCCATTCTGCTCAGGGCTTTTGTCTGGTCTCAATTCATGGCTAAGTAAACTGCTGCAGTTTTTAAGCTCTGCATGATGCTTCTCTTTGCATATGAGTGTGTGCACATGCGTGCAAATATAAAAGTATTTATAGATGGATGTTAGGCCGGAGCTATTTGCTGCCTGTTTTCTCAGGCTGCTCCTTTATGGCTGCCGGTGGAGAGCAGCGAGTTCAGGCCGGGCTGCGGTGCCCCGGGTGTGGGAGGAAAGAGCATTCCCGACGCAGGGCTGGGAAGGCGGTGCTCGCACCGTGCAGCTCGGGGCCCTTTGCCGTGCTGTCTGCAGAGCTCTCCGTGCTGCTGCTGCAAGTCCTTTCAGCGGGATTTTTTGTGGATTTGAGCGGGACAGAGTGCTGAGCTGTGTCTGGGAAACACAATGGATTGACAGGAAAGCAGTGCGCCCAACATCAGGAGTCTGTGAGAACTTGAAAGGGCTCTAGACAGGCATATTTTGCATTTGACTCTGGACTGTAGCCTTTGAGGCCAAACTCAGCCTGCAGTGTTAAGTGGCCGCTAAGTATTTCCCTTCTTGTGTCCCTGCTAGCGAACTGCTGGGAACGGGCGCTCATTGCGGAGGGCTGGCAGGGCGGATGTGAGGGAGGGAGACGGAGGAGTGGCCTCCTCGGCTTTGCGGCCAGATACCTCAATCCACAAACCCGCAAAAGGAAAAGTCTTGTGTTAAGCTTATGATGTACAACTTTTTGTCTATCTGAGCTGCTTTCCCACGTTCCCTTCCCGAACAGGTCCTGTCACAGCTGACCTGCAGCCTGTGACCCGTCCCCACAGCTCACTGCGCCTCTGTCCGGGGACCCTGTGGTGAATTAGCGTTGAGATGTTACCAACAGGCCCTCTCCAACCAGCTGTTTTGGTTTGCCAAATGTCATTTTTGCATTTTTGAGAGCACAGGGAAAATTTGGGGGTGATACAATCTGGGGCTCAGTATGGGGTTTTCAGCCCTACAGAGATCTGCCTTCTGTGAGGTCCCCCTGCATTGGTCCCAGGGTAGGAAGGTCTGCATGACACTTGTAATATACCCGAAGATACCAGATAGCTTTTTCCAGGAAAAAAGTCAATCAAAACCATAAAAAGGAGGGGAAAAGGTGCCATTTCCCTCCATCAGAAGAAAATGCTGTATTATGTGAACTGCTGTAAGGAGCTGGGTAGGAACTGTTTCTTATGCTGCAGCATGATAGGAGATATGTAGCACTTCCTCAGAGGCTCTCAAAACACTTTGCAGGCTTTTACCATTCCTGTAGCCGCCCACAGAGACTTGCTCAGAAAGCTGCCCAAGTTCAGGCTGTGCCTGTGCTGCCAGAGCTCAGCAGCTCTGTCCTGGCAGACCCTGCACTTGTATTTCCTATTTTCTGGGTGAGGTATCGGGCACTAACAAGGACAAGGAGTCACATGCTGGCAACAGCTGTAGAAGCAAGAGTTTCATCAGGCTTTTACTCTGGAAAAAATCGGCTTTCCCCCGTGGCCCTGTGTGCATAAATCAGGCTGCATTTGCTTCACAGTGAACTGAGCCTGGATTTTAGCAGCCAGTCTGTGGATCCTGGAGAATCTGTGGCCACTTCGTGTTTTTAACGAAGTATGAAAGTAAATAGGTATCAGTGTAGAGCTGTCTGTTTTATTTTGGGCCCCGTTGATGACATGCTGTCCTTTAACTTTTCAGCACTCATCCCGTGCAGAGGGCAGAGGATCCTTCACAAAGAGCTGCCAAGATGCTCTGGGACTGTGGCCTCCGTGTGCCAGGTGGGAATCGGCTAAATGAGGAGCGTTCAAATGGCAGGAAGGCTTTCCTCACGTTTCAGAGGGGAGAATCTCTTCGATGCAGTTTGGACCGCTCCATGTTGTTCTTTCCTGCTCGTGCAGATCCAGGCAGACGAGGCAGCCTCGCTTAAGCCCAGTTTATTAAAGCTGGCACGGTAACACTTTCTCACAGAGGGAAACCTGAGGGCTGGGTACTGGCTACTGCACCCGCGAGCAGTAATCCAAGGCTGGTTCTTCTGACAGATGACTTTCACATTTCAGCTGTCTCCCAGGCAGTGACTTTGTGCCCCGCACTGGGCCTTGCTCTCCGGGCAGAATGCTTCCCTAGGAACTCTGCCTGCGCAGAGGTGGCAGTGCCTCGGGCACAGCCGATTGCAGACCCCATTAGCCAAAGCCTGACACCTTATCTGTTCTCCAGCAGTCTGGGAGCCCCAGGCAGCAGCCAGAGATGGCAAGATAACACCGTGTTGGAGAGCTCGGAGGCTTGTGTGCAAAGCAGCTCCCTACAGGGTGCTGTTGAGCAGTAAGGGTTAAACCTTCACTTAAGGTGGGAGAAATGCCAGAAAACATTTGCCTTACTAGTCAACCGGGAGGGGAATGTTTCTTTCTAATCGGCTTCTCAAAGAGATGCAAAGCAAAAGCTCTTGGCCTCTGCTTCTGTCATCACACATCCCCTCCCTCCTGCCCTACCTCGTCCCTTCGGCATAGTGCAGAGCCTGCTGTTAGAGCTGGGCTCAGCAGGATTTATACCTGCTGCTGTAAATGGGCTCCGAGCAGAGCCGTGTCACTGACTTACACGTGTCAGATCCACTCTCTCTCCCATCCCTTTCCACACCCTGAGCCTCCAATTTGCCAGTGAATTGTTAGACACCAGCACATTCACCTCTGACTTCCCATCAAACTGCCTGAGGGCTCTCCATGGATGGACAGATGAGGGTAATGTGCTAAATTCCCTCCTTGCTAGGGATGAATTTCCTGGGGATTGCTCCTATTAGCCACACTTTCCAGCAGTAGTAACAAATTCACTTTTTCTTCACTTCTAAAACCTTTCCAGTGCAACTAGAATGGCTGGGAGAAAGCCGGTTGTTAACTAGTCATGGGTAATTAATGGCTCCACCTTCCCCATCAATCAGTTGGGAGAAGCCAAAAGGATTTGAGTACTTGTAGCAAATGTGTGTTCCCCAGACATGCTGATACGCAGTGTGCAAATGAAGTGGCAGCAGGAGACCATCTCATAGCCTTTGTGGAAGAAGCAGTAAGTCATGATACACATCCCACGCTCCTGTCAGGTGAAGTCTGAAATTCCCAGTGCTGCTGCTGCTGTTGTGCGGTTTCTGACTGTGTGGGATGTTGATTCATCTTGCTGCTAGCTTGAATCTGACCCAATTTTTGTTCTATTTTTCCTTTTCACATTCTGATTATGGTTGTCTTTTTCCGCTTTCTACAATTAAAATACTAGCATTAGAAAAGCAGGACATGGAGGGGGGAGCAGATGCGATGCTAGCTTTCCTTCTGTAGCAGAGCAGAAAAGCATTTCTGCATCCTATTTTGTTTGTGTCTGGTAGTCGCTGTGCAAGTACAAGCAGAGATCTGACCTTGATATCATTTCAGCTGACCTTTTCCCTTCTGATTTATTTCTCCACATATTTAATAAATAATTTCCATTTGAGCTACAGGTTGACATTTCTCCACCACATGGTCTTCCTCTCCTCAGTGGTGCTGAGCCTCCACAGCTCTGGATGTCTCCAAGTTACCTGAGGGAGAAAAGCCTGCAGTCTTCTGTATTACCCAGTGGTTTAAAAGGGATGCCAGAAAGGCTGGATGTGGTCCTTCAGAGGAGGCGGTGGACCATCTCTTGCTATAAAATCCTCCTCAGGACTTCCCAAATTCTCCAACCCTTTTCTTTAATACATTTTTCCTTGCCACACCAAGTATTGGCTTTCCTCTCCCTGGCTAGCACTGGGATGCCTAAAGTCCAACATACCACTGGAAGGGAGTCAGTCCCTGCTCTGATTAAGCTCCTTTGTCCTCTTTGCATGTCCTTGCATTGCCTGCTCCAAAAGGCAGTGAAAACGGAACTGAAGGAATGTTGTTTGGGTGTAGAAACTCATTAAATAAATTCAAAGTTTGTTTTCTACATCAGACTGAAGATCAGATGTCCCAGTAACATCACTGACAAAATAGATAAAACGTTTAGACAGTGGAAGAAATGCAGCCTTATAGCAAGTTCTTTGAAATTAACAGAGCTCCTAAATTTGCTGTGCAGGACCCAGCACTGGCCCGTTCAGACTGATATTCTGCTTTTGACCTCCACTTTTTGAGCGTCTTGGCCCTGTAAATGTTAGTACAGCCATTTCTGTGTGTGAATGCCCAGAACCCCTGTCTTACGGAAGTGCAGTGGCTGTGTTGTGCCCTGGAGCTTGAGCCTTGATTGCTGTCTCTTAGCACTTGTAAGCACTTATAAGCACAAAAGCTAATGGTCACACTTGCAGAATAAACTAATTAAGGGAAAATGCTCAAGCCCTTCGATTTCTGCTCAACCTTCCTTGGGTAAGAGCAGCGCCTTGAGCAAGGCATAACCTCAGTGCCTGAACCTCCCAGAACTGAAGTGCAGTTAAAGGCTGGGAATGCAGAAATTGGGCAGATGAGTGACATTATACCATCAAATGTGTTTATGTTGTTGGAGAAGGCAGCTGTGGGTGAAGGGATGTGTTGCTGCAGCATTCCAGTTGTGAGAGCAAACTTTACACAGACTGTTAATCACCCGCCTGGGAAGGAACGAGCTCGATGCCGTCCTGATTCTGATACCAGAAATCAAGAGTAAAATGATTCTGTGTGCTGAAGATGAGAATTATCACAAACCCATGGAACAGCCAAAGAGAAATTCTCTCTGCTTGCTGTTTAAGGGATTTGTTTTTATTTTGTAGCTAAGTCCTCAACTGATGTTTTCAGTCTTGCCTCTATTTGTTTAAAAGTGCGTTAGCAGTAAATCAAGGTGCATTTCCCCTGTAGGGTTTCCTGTATGTCAAAGCCATGTTAATTCTCTTTGATTTTCTTCCCCTAGCCCCAGCCATTGCTGCAGATCCTTCCTCTCTTTGTCCCTTTGGACATCAAAGGCTCGAAAGGGGACAGCCCTGGCGGGAAGCTCCTCCCTGCTCATTAGCCTCCATAAAACAGGAACTCACCTTGGCTAGCTGTGCTTGGAGTCCCATCCTCGTCCCGCTCACTCTTGACACTGGATCTCGGAAGGAAGGGCTTGTGCTTGCTTCAGGAAATCAGACCTGCTTTTGAACTGGACTATTTTGGCTCCCCTTGTAAGAACTTTGGTGGCTCTCTTGGCCGTGCAAGCTCTTCGACGTCACAGTACATGGAAAAATGCAAGCTTTACCAGGTAAGTGAAGGACTCCTTCCCTTTTCTTACTGCATGGAAAGATCCTAGACTTATGCCAGAGAGGGAACAAGTGCTCCTGAGGAGCTACCAGCGGTTATAGAAGAGTGCATGGGGCTGGAGTCAAAACTGGATTTTCCGTAGGAATAGATGAAAACTTGTGCATTTGAGAGTTTTTGAGAGCCTTAGAAGATCTTTTGTAAGCTAGCAAAGGTTTGCTAACAACTTACCCACATCACCTTGTGCAGTGTGACCCTTCAGCTGAAGGCTGGAGGTGTTACTTGTGTATTGTCTGCAAAGTACTGAGTTCTTCAGGTTGAAAGCCACAGAAAGTTTGGAAATACTTGTTACATTTTTAATAATAGTTCTGATACAAACTATCTGGTTTTGGGGTTTTTTTTTTCCTATTTCCTTTGAAATGCCCTTTGAAAGTATGAACCCCAAGCAGGCATAGCCAACTTCTTCCAGGTTCACATCCAGCACAGGATTTTTGTGCATTTCCTTAGGGTTTCATTATGTTTTCCTTCAGTCCATCTCATAGCGTGCTGTTACTCTCTCCTGTGTGGAGCATGATTGGATTGGGCACAGTGACAGATATGCCTTGGGACACGACGGGCCAGCCCAGAGGTGCTGCATTTGTCAGTGAAACTGAACCCTGCACTTATTCTGGGGTTTTACTCTACATCAGAGGAAAACAACTGGCCCAGGTTTAGGTGTGCGTTTTATAGACACATCAGAGGTGACTGGGCAGTCTCAGCTTCCTTTCTCTTCCTCTGCAAGATGTTGTCTCATTCATGAGCAAAATACATGTGCTGTGATTTAGGTGATTTCCACCTTTGCTGCTGTTTTGAGTTTTTTCAGTCTCTGCTGTGTTGATCTGATTCATGCTGATTTCTGCCACTTGAATTTTGAGCTGAAAAACAAAAGAGCAGCAGTGAAAAAAATGTAGATGATATTATGGTATTTTCATGTTAAAGATTCCAAATATTGCAGTATTCACCTCATTTTCTTACTGGGTTGCTTCTGGTGTATGGCCCCCAACAGCAGAAATATTCCAGGTGATGACTGGATGCATCTGAGAGATGAAGCCGTTGCATTTGTGGGAACGTCATATTTTTGTTATTGCCAAAAAACTCTCTGGATCTGAGAAATGAGGTTCCCTCCAGAAGGTCGGGGTGTTTCTACTGACATTTAGAAGATCAGAAAACATGGCGGGGGCGGTGGGGTTTGCTTGTTTGCAAGATTAATTTATTAGAAAGCTTTGTATATTGCTGTGCATTCCTCCCTGGTGGACACTGGATAGCTGTTAGTGTTGGACTTCTCTTGGAAGATAACAGCAACAAATGTAATAATAACCGATTTTAGTCAAGGTAAGCGTAGCTTTTTCCCTTATTGGAGTTTTCCCAGTATTGCAAATCCTATCTTACACATTTCAGGAAGGCTGCAACAAATTTTCTGACATTGTAACATTGTCTCAGTAATGGAAAATTAATTGGGGAAGTGCTTTAGGTGAGGCAATTGTACTCCAGCATCTTCTATCCAAAGGTCTTTCTCCTAAAACTGCTAAATTGTCTCTCATTTCTCCTTCTTTCCTTTCTGTCCCCAGGATGATAAAAAGATATGTACAGCTCATTTTAGATACAGAAACTGTAGCACAAGTTATTCCTGTTGATATCAGGACCTTCATATCAAGCACAGAATAGATTGAAGATCTCTTAATTTTCAGTGCTTGTATCATAGCAGCTTCCTACCTTTCAACCTCATCTGGAATAAAGAACATATTTTAGAATGGGCCACATATGGTGTTACCAACACAGTGATAACAGTGATATCTTTTTAAAAGTAATACTAGAATTCCTGGAGAAGGTTTGGATCTCTTTCAGATAATAATGGTTTTAAAACCAAGTTGCACAGAAGAGGAAACCATAGAAGTACAGCTCACACAGGTTCTGTTCAGTGCCTGGACACTGCCCAAACCTCTCCGTGCAGTAATTCCAACACTCGGGCATCTTTGTGGGAGAGTGAGAGCGTGAGCCTTGCCATCAGTTACACAGGCACAAACGAGGAGCGAAGGAAAAATCCAAACAAAATTTGCAAACGGAATCCAAAGTGGATCCTGCAAACGGATCCATCGCTGCAGGATCCCGCCGAAGCCGACGGCAGCTGTGTGGGCCCATTGCCCAGCTCAGGCCATTGCTGGGGCCCAGGTCCCCATGCAGACTGTTCATGTCCTGCTTGTCAGCCTCAGCCTGCGCACACAAAACCTGCACGGTGAAGGGCATTAACTACATTTTAAAATTTTAGCTGCAATATTTATTATCCCTGTCTCCTGCAGCATCATGCTCCTACAGGTGTGTTGTGGACTCATTTTGGTAAAAAACAGATTATAACATCTGGTTATAATTGATTTTTAATTCAGTGTTGAACTCCTTTCACTTCAATTCCTTTTGATTTCATNTTTTTTCTGCTATGCTCTGAATAAGATCTGATCGGGCTGAGAGGCAGAAAAATCTACCTTTTAAACAAACAGCTGTGCCTGGCTGCTAATGCAGCACCCAGAGAGGTCCTGCTGGCCCTGCTGGGACAGCCCTGCTGCCGTGGGTGCCCTGCCAAGCAGGCTCCTCATCCCTCGGTCAGACCTCCGGGCAGCGTTCCTAAGGCTCTGCTGGCTGCGAACTCAGCCCACGGGAGCTGGACTGGGCCACGTTCTGACCTGAAGTGGGACTGGGCTTTTCAGCATGGCAGCAGCAATCTTGCCTGCCTTACAGTATTGCTGAGAGTACCTCCTGGGGGGTTTTAAGGAGGTTTTTAACCCAAGCAGCTGTACAGAGGTGGTCGGTACCATCAGCACCGAGGGCGGGTACTCTGGGACGGTTTCCCTTCCCTCTCCCCAGGCACACAGGTGGTGCTGTGGCCCCGAGAGGAAGGGCAGGCAGATGGCAGCACTGTGCCGCGGTGTGTTACTGAGGAGCGCCTTCCACCGCTCTCACCGGCTCCTCGGTGGTCCCCATCTCCACTTCCAGTTCAGACCAGCCATCCTCTTCTCAGAGTATAGTCTATCCATAGTCCATCTCTGTCACCTCCTTTTCTCGCCTTCACGTACATATAGGACTCCTGTCTGTCCCATTTTTTGTCTTCTGGGGGGATTTTTCACCTCTGCGACCACCTACTTGTCATTTTCCTGTTACCCACTGGTGCACTTAAAATCTTTCCAGTCCTTTCAGCTTTCATTGTATTCTCTTGATAAAGTGTTTTGTGTAACCCTGATCATCCCAGAACAGTAGGTTGTGGTTACCTGCCAGTGTGGGTTTTGTAACAATGGAATTTAGGCTGCGTTGGTACAACACACAGATCCTTACAGAAGGACCTGCCAGCTAAAGACAAACCTGTTGGAAAAGGCTCTGCACACCGAGCCTACTAAGTAACAAAAATCCTTTGAAGAAAAATAACAGTTTTTAAGAGGTTTGTTGTGGCAGAGACTGCCCAGCCCGAGGGTCAGTTCCCCTCCAGTCTGTCTGGAGTCACAGTCTCCTCTCTCTCTCTCTCTCT